>APFE031193536.1:218668-231591 GCA_000404065.3 Pinus taeda | reverse complement strand
TGATAGAAGACAAAAAGGTGTTGCTGGTAAAGGTGGACACTTTGAAGAATATTGTATATGCATTGACAAAATCTGTGAGCTCTGAGAAGTTCTCTTGGTGTAGAGAAACAATGGGCATTTCAGGGCTGGAAAAATGACTAAGCTCTCCTGTGGCCCCCTGTGGAAAGAAAACAACAAGTGGGAGGTTGTTGAGTTGTGTTATATTCTTTCCACATAGTTAACAGGGGGTTTGAGGGGTACCCGTAACCCCACTTTATGTTGTCCGGGGCAGCACCCCGAAAATTTTTGGTTTTGGACCCTATGTTAGGTTGGGCGAAACCACCTATGGTTTTGTGCATGATTTTCGCACATGTTTTTTGGACGCGATGGTTTTCGGTCCATGGTTTTGGACGCGATAGTTTTTTGGTCCATGGTATTGATGCTTCGGCATGTATAAATATGTATTGTAACATTGAAAGGACAATAATGAAAAATCAAGCTGGTAGTCCCGGTTTTGGGATCCAGTGGGAAATCTCTATGTATATGTGTTTTATGTCTTATGTTCTCGCATTTTTATTTTTCATGTGATTTAGAATTCGTATGCAGGTAATTTCTATACGAGGTTAAAACCTACACTGCGTGGGTTCTATTTTTCAGAAATGACCTCCACTCCATCCCAGATTCTTAATGGATGGTAATATTTTCTTAAGATATTTAATTTTGTTAAAGGTGTTTTCCATTTTTATTTAATTAGGCTTCCAAAATTTAATGGATAGTAAACTAAATTTATAGGTATAATAACTATTAGACATTTATATTATTATATAATTTTATTTATAGTAATTTAATCAATATTTATTTAGAATTTCTTAATCAATTCTAGCAGTATTAACCTAATGTAATGCCTTGAATTTAAGTCAGTGAGGATGTAAGTCTAGAAGTCATCAGAAAAACAATTTTTGAGGAATAATGTTGATAAGTTCCTGTGAGGTTTATTCCTTACACGTTGTCACCTTTGCCTCGTTGGGATTTTGTTCGTTGACTTTCCCCAACGATGGGTCGAAACCACCCATGGTAAGAGTGGTCTTACTTATTGATTCTGGTCCAATTTCAAATCACTACTATTGATAGTTGTTTCAAATGGTTATTTCAAAAATAGTTTTTCTCTTTCTACTCTTCTAATTAAATTGATTAATTAAATAAATTATCATATAAACAACTATAATGACTCCACACCTAGTTAAATATTTTTTTATTTATTTTACTGGTATTTAAATGGCATAAATATAGTTATATACAAACTATTGAGAACTATATAGGTTCCACCACAGAACTCATTTGCATGCGACTTCATTTTTTTATGTACCTCTACGTATTAGCTATAATAACTCATTTAATACACAATTTTCGTTCTACGCATGTTAGTCCACGCGGCAACCGAACAGGTGTTAACTTTCCACATTTTCATTTGCCATCACATGGCTTGCCTTATCTGTTACGAGTGTAATTAACACTGCTCGCTTCGTTCTGTACGAGGTCGGGTAGGCAAACCGGTCTCATTGCTCACTTGGGTAATCTCACCTCATCAACGGTGAGGATTGTTGTTCGCTATCTGACCGTGGATACATTTCGTGGGTTTTCGACCTATACTTCTGGATGCATTGTGACGGTTCTCATTTGGATGGTCAGCTCCTTGCAGAGCCTGCTCTGGTTCAGTCCTTGCATTGCAGCTCTAGAGAACCGACCTACCAGATCATTACTCAAAATGCTGGCATATTTGGAACCTAAAAACTACAGGTAATTGAATAGCATAGTTTTCATTATTTTTCATTTAGTTGAGTGCTACTTAATTCCATTGCGTGAATCACGACTCATTCATGGGGGCTTCATGCTTTCGGTAGGTTGAATTTGTTTTCGAGGGTTTCATATAGCGCCAGAAAGAGTTGCTCCTAGAGTTGGTGACTCAACTCCTTTTGGGTAAGTCCTTATTAAGTTGAAAGTGATTTCTCCTAGTTTTCTGCTGCAGTCTTCATTAATTTCCACAGTTGCCTAACCATGATCATCGTGGTTTGTCTTCATGCAGGTTGGCGACCATTCCTTCAGGTGGATTGCCTAGCCTTATCTGATAGAAACCCTCCTTCAGCGTGACCAAGGGTTCCAGGTATGAAACGTCTCCTGGGCCAAAGCCCTTGATTGAGGAGTTTAGTTATGGGTTTCAGAGGTCTTTCCCATGCCCATCGAAGGGACTGTCCTTCCAGGATTTATATTCTCTTTTAAATTTGGATGGAGGGTGATGCATCCCCTCATGAGCACCACGTTTTCTATTAAATGACATGCATAAGTTCTTTTTATTATTTATAACGGATTTGGGCATCTAGTTGAGCTTATGTTATACTGCATGGCCTTTGTAATTGGATTATCTTGTAGCATAATTATGCTTATTATGCTCACAGCACCATACCCTCTTTACTGTTGTGATGTAATACCATGAAGGTTTAATTGTTAAATTGGTGCGATAGTTTCCATTTATGTCTATACACTATTTGCGTCTGTGGACTCACCTGTGTTGAAATTAAATGTAGTTTCTGTTGTTGAGAAGTGGCCTCGACCAGTGTTTAGCTCTGTACTGTATTTTGTTTAACATTTAAATAGAGTTCAGTTTTTGGAGACCTGTGCAATTCAACACTTGGGTTTGGTCATGTTTCCACTACTGTGCATATTTCAAGTTGAGAATGTTTGTGACCTTTCCCTCCGAGTCACAACCTTAAGTTCCCTCCTGACAATTCTTATGTTCGATTTGTTTATTTTTCTTTTTGTTCTTATCATTGGAGGGATGTAGTACTAGAGGGTTTCAGAGTCGACCCAATCGAGGGTTCACAGTCATGCTTCGAAATCCCAAGCCTCTTGGGTTCATTCGTAGCTCAAACCCTAATCATGGGGCAGACAACCTGCTACACCCCAGATTTGTTGATGGCTCTAGCATGTAATAATGGCTCTAACACTATCTTTGATAACAATAGGATAAGCATGCATTGCAATACTTTATGGTCTTACCGTAAACTCTATTTTGGTTGGTGTCGTCTTTAAGGTTGCTCGCAGATGAGGCAACCGATAGCATCCTCTACTTTGTTTTATTTTTTTTTAAACATTTAGCCTTAGAATGTTGCAAGTGCCATCTAATATCAATACTTGAATTAGTCCTGCGTAAGAGTAAATTTCTGTTTTTCTTTTGTTTTCTTAGGACTGACTATGATGTGCACAATTTTCCTACAGTATTGCTTTATTACAATTCATTAGGTCAGACAATGTAATTTGATTATCCCCCTAAGGTCTTATTTCTTTTCACTCTTCTAATGCATGGAGCTGGTTATTATAATTGTATGTTCTCTTCGCAACAAAACCATTCTCCCAGCACCTTAACAATTGTTGATAACGCAAGTGATAACTAAAAATGAGTCTCAGTTTCCAATCTGAAGAAAATTATCTAGAACAGAGACGGTAAAATTTAAACTCTAAATGGAGATCAACTCTCTTCTTGGTAACTTGCCACTACTTATACCATTCGAGAATTAAAGATCCTAAATATATAGAAATATCTGATCTCACTATGTTCTTCTTTGGGTTATAATCCTAGGAAACTATGGCTTACAGAGATAAACTCTTCTAATTTCAATTCAGGTAATAGTGCAGTCTTGGTTAGTGCCCCATACCTTTGTTGCTTCCAATAAGTAGCTCCAAAGAAAGAGGTCACCTCTATTTTCTGCTGCTAGTCAAACCACCCACCCATAAGATTGTCTTTCGGGACCAAATCTCCCCCCTAGCTTGCTCAAAGACAAACAATCTTTTACAAGTTGTTCACACTCTGCGCCCTTACCATATGATCGTCACTAGACATAGTAAGCTCTTTTTCCCTTTTTCCTTATTTACTGTCCTCTATAGCACAGTTTTCCCCCTTTTTCGTTCCTTTTCTTGGAAGCCATCCATGGTTGGGGGGGTAGTTAGGGTTTTGCAACTGTTTTTTTTACATTAACTTCCCTCCTCAGAAGTTACATGATATCCCTATTACTAGGAAATCATTTCTCATTCATTCACTAATATAAAAATGTCAATTTATGTAACAGATAATGATCATGATCCTTCAGTTTGTTTCCTTTTTAACAATGGTAAATAAAGTATTTAGAATATTCTGGGGATATTACATCTCCCCCTCCTAAAATTAGACATTGTCCTGATGTCTTTTAGTTATGAACAACCCTGGGTAAGCCTGTTTCATGAGTTCTTCATCTTCCCAGGTGGCCTCATCACGCCCAAAGTGCTGCCACTACACTTTAACATGGGTAATAGTCTGCTTCCGTAGCATTACTTCTCTCCGGTCGAGGATGTTCAGCGGTTCAACCAAGATTTTTCCTTCTAGTTTGACTTGCAGCATGCAACATCCTAACTTAGTTTCTTTTTAAAAGAAAACATTTAGACTCGTGTATTGAAGATAATTCTCTCCTGTATATCCTGCCATCTGATTACATGTTTAGGGTCATAAACATATTTTTTTAACATGGCGACATGAAAGACATTGTGGACTTGTATGTGACCTAGCAGAGTGAGCTGGTAAGCCATTGGCCCAATTGTTGCTAAGACCTGGAATGGTTCAAAAAATCGAGGTGCCAACTTAGCACACCCGCTCCATTGTAATGTGCTCTTTTTTGGTCGAATTCTAACATACACATGATCACCAACTTGATACTCCTTAAACGTCTTTTTCCAGTCAGCAAAGTTCTTTTGCCTATCCTGGGTTGCCTTTAGATTAGAACGTACCTTTTAACCGGTTCCTCCATTTCCTTAAGCATTTCAGGACCTAACATCAATCTGTCTTCCGGTCCACCCTAGCTTGAGGGGATGCGACACTCCCACCTGTATGATACTTCAAATGGGCTCATTTGCAATGATGTGTGGTAGCCATTATTGTATGTGAACTCAACCAAGTGTAGGTAGTCCTCCCACTTGGTTGGTTGATGCATCACATATGCTCTTAACATGTCTTCCAACACCTGGTTCATCCGTTCAATGTGCCCATCAGTTTGAGGGTGATAAGCCATGCTGAAATTCAGCTGAGTCCCGAATTCTTCAATCAATGTTTTCCAAAAGACTGATTTAAATTTTACATCATGGTTTGAGATTATTGTCTTTGGTAACCCATGCAACTTAAATATATTTTGCACGAAAACATGGGCAATCTACATAGCTCTGTAGGTAGATTGCACAGGTATACAATGTGTTGACTTACTTAGCTTGTCCACCACCACCATGATGGAGTCGTTATTTTTCTTTGAATTAGGCAAACCCATTATAAAATCCATAGAGATGGTTTCACACTTCCATTCTGGTATGGGTAATGGTTGTAATAACCTCGCAGGGTGTTGGTGTTCTGCTTTAATTTGTTGGCGTTCCAGACATCGTTCCAAATAACCAGACACATCTTTCTTTATACCCAACCAATAATATTATTTTCTAAGTGTAGTGATCATTTTTGATATCCTGGGTGTCCAACGGAATGACTCTTATGATACTCATCCAATATAAGATTTTTAATGCTATTCTGATTGGGCACGTACAACCTTTTCTTGTAATACAACATTCCTGTAGCATCCAAAGCATAATCGGGTTGTTTTTCTTTGCTGGTTGGTTGCTGAATTTGTTGTTTTATTTACTGATAAACAGTATCTTGTTATGCTGCCCTTTTAATCATTTCTCTGAAGGGGCTTTTCCCTTCACTGCAAGAAATCTCGTATAGGCATTGTAATTTCTAACTCAAAGTGTCTGCCACTCGATTCTCTTTCCCTTTTAATTGCTTGATCTCAAAATCAAAACCCTTAAGAAATCCACCCACCGTGCTTGCCTTGCATTTAAGGTGGGTTGGCTAAAATAACTTGCCAGACTGTGGTGATCCGTCAATAATAGAAATTTTCTTCCCATAAGGTAATGTCGCAACATTTTCAGGTCGTGAATGATGGCTGCCAACTCTAGATCATAAGCAAAATATTTCTTCTTATGCTCTTTTAATTTTCTTGTTTCGTATGCTATTACTTTTCCTTCCTGCATTAACACACCTCCTACCCCTTCCTTACTTGCGTCCGTGCACACCACATAATATTTGTTAGGATCGGCTATGCTTAGAATGGGTGCCGTGGTGAGCAGATATTTAAGATGTTCGAAACTTTTTTTGACATTCAGGGGTCCACCTGAAGGTTCTTCCCTTTTTCTGTAAGGAAGTGATTGGACAAGCTACTCTCGAAAACCCTTCTACAAACCATCTGTAATAGCCTGCTAGCCCCATGAAAGCTCAGATGCCTGCCACATCTTTGGGCACCGGCGATTCCATTATGGTCCTTATCGTTTCGAGATCTACTGCGATCCCTTCATTAGGGATTATATGCCCCAAATATTGTATTTGTTCTTTGAAGAATTCACATTTACTGAACTTAGTGTATAATTGGTGTTCTCGGAGGGTTTGCAATACTAATCTAAGGTGCTCTTGATGCTCCTCCATAGTCCAAGAGTAAATTAGTATATTGTCAATAAAGATCAGCACAAACTTATCCAAATACTGATGAAATACACTGTTCATTAGACACATAAAGGTTCCAGGGGCATTGGTCAACCCAAAGGGTACACCACAAACTCATAATGGCCATATCATGTTCTAAAAGTTGTCTTAGCTATGTCTTCCTCTTTAATCCTGATTTGGTGATACGCTGGTTGCAAATCAATCTTTGAGAAAATTGTTGCTACTTTCACCTCGTCGAATAGTTCATCAATACGGAGTAGAGAATACTTATTCTTGATTGTCACTTTGTTCAATTGACGGTAGTCCATACACATGCGGAGGTCCCATCCTTTTTCTTAACGAACAATACTAAGGCTCCCCAGGGAGACACACTAGGATGAATGTAGTTTTTGTCCAACAGCTCCTATAATTGCATTTTTAGCTTCGTTAATTCTGGTATGCTCATTCTGTAGGGTGCTCGAGATACTGGGGCTTCCCCTCGCACCAATTCGATGGTAAAATCAATGTCTCTTTTGGGTGGCAGTCCAAGAATCTCTTCCAGGAACACATCAGCAAATTCTTGTATCACAGGAATGTTCTCCAATGTGGCTGTTTTATCATTTGAGTTGGCATAACCCACTTGGATGGCATAAATCGGACATCCTTTCCTAATGAATTTTGCTAACTGTGAGGCAGTTATCGGCCAAATCTGCACTGCCCACTTAATTCCCTGCGTCTCTTGTTTTATTCCAAGCTTGTCTTTATAACATATAGTATTAGTTTTACAATTAATTATGGACCAGTGTTTTTCTAACCAGTCCATTCCAATCAGTGCATCGTATGAACCAAGGGGAAGCACATTTAAATCTGTCGTCACTGGCTGTCCTGATATCTTTAAAGGGCAGTTTTTGACCTTATCAAGTACTCGTCTCTTTGACCCTATTGCCAACTATGCTAGCCAAGGGTCCTTAAATTTAAAAGGTTGCAATTTTCAATGCTCCATGACCCTAGGACTAATATAACTTAACATAGCTCGAGGATCAATTAAAATAGTTACATCAAGGTCTAAGAGTTTACCTTCGAATTCCACCATGGTCGGCTGGTTCTCTACCTGACGATCTTCCAGAGTAGCATTAATCTTTGGTAGACTCAATCCTACATCACCAAATGTAGATACTTCATGGACTTGCGAAACTTGTTCGGTTCCTTTTCGTTGAGGACATTTTTTCACGTAATGGGGTCCACCACAGCCCCAACATTGCATTGGAGGCCTTGCTGTCCCTTCGTTGTCTATTTTCTCAGGTTGTCCAATGATTCTTGACTCAATGGGGGGCTTTAATCAGAGTGGATTATTCTGAACGTTTATGTTATTTTTCCCCTTGGAAAATCCTTTGTTACCACCACCTCGATTACCTTTAGTATTTCCAGCCAGCTTGCTACTTTTCTTATTGACCCATTTCTTACCCAGGATTTCTCCCTTCTGCTTGCATTGCTGGTAGCAAATTTGGGCTTTACATATGGCCTCATCCATCATCTTTGGGTTGTCAAATTCGATTCTTTCCCTCATGCTCAAGGGTAAACTACTGACAAACCTCTATGCTTTAGCTTTTTCCTCTCAAATATAAGGTGCATAATGGAGCAATGAAGCAAAACGAGTGATAAATTCATCCATAGTTTGTTGTCCCAACTGCAGGTCATGGAATTCCCTTGCCTTCTCATCATAAAAGTGCTCAGTCAGGTACCTTTCGTTAAAGTATCTTTGAAATTTTTCCCAAGTGATATTCTGTTCACTTATTCCTTTTACCATCTTAACTTCTTCCCACCACATGGTGGCCTTTCCCTATAATTGGAAAATGGCCAACCGCGCCTTGAGGTTGTGATCATATTCGTATAGCTGTAAGTATTTGTTCATATTAATCAACGAGGCCTCGACTACTTCCTCCTGTTCTCCGTCAAAGTCTACCAATTTGATTTTATGGAATTCCCCTTGAAACTCTATCCTGTGCATTTTGGATGTCTACTGTTCAGAAGCATTATCAGAGCATTCCTCCTCCCTTCTTTCTGACTCTTCAGGTTCTGTGTGGTGATTTTTCTCTTCTAACATTCTTTGCTACTCAGTGCTGGGATTCGGTGGCTGTTGATTCTGTTTGTGTGATAGGCTTTTTATAGTCCTCTCCTGTTCCATACTTAACCTTGTGTTATCCTCCTGCGATCAGGCCATTTCATTTTTCAACTCTTGTACTATCTCCAAAATTGCTAGATTTGTATTGTGAGCCTCCTCTCCAAGCTGTACCCATAATTCGGGGTTATTCTCAGGACCAGTTGCAGGTCCCTAACCCACCACAAACCTACGTGATGCGTTTTCTGCTCTTCTCATATTGTCAGTCTTCTGTTTTTCCCGTACTTAACATAAGAAAAGTAGCAGAAAAAGGGTCAACACATTAACTGTTTTTCTTTAACCACTCAATAGAGGCAAAAATAAATTGTATGTACTCTATCTGTCTATCAGTTTCAATTCCCAGAGGCCACAGTTTTTGTAACTTGGCTCTGATACCACTTGTAATGACTCGACACCTAGTTATTTTTTTTTATTTATTGTATTGGTATTTACATGGCATAAACATAGTTATATACAAACAACTGAAAACTAAATAGATTCCACCACAACACTCATTTGCATGTGGCTTCATTTTTTTATGTACCCCGATGTACTAGCTATAATAACTCATTTAATACACAGTTTCTGTTCTATGCATGTTAGTCCACGTGGAAACTGAACAGGTGTTAACTTCCCCTTTTGCATTTGCCATCACATGGCTTGCCTTATCTGTTACAGCTATAATTAACACTACCCGCTCCATTCTGTATGAGGCCGTGCAGGTAGAACAATCTCATCGCTCACTTAGGTAATCTCTCATCATCAACAATGAGGATTGTCCTTCGCTATCCGATAGTGGCTGCAGTTCATGGGTTTTCGACCTATACTTCTGGATGCATTGTGACGGTGCTCATTTGTATGGGCAACTCCTTTCAGAGCCTACTCTGGTTTGGTCCATGCATTGCAGCTCGAAGGAGCCGACCTACCAGATATTTACTCAACATGTTGGCATATTTGGAACCCAAAATCTACAGGTAATTCAATGTTAGCAGAGCTTTCATTCTTTTTAATTTAGTTGAGTGCTACTCAATTCCACTACGTGAATCATGACTATTTCATGGGGGCTTCATGCTTTCGGCAGGTTGAATTGGTTTTCGAGGGCTTCCTGCAGTGCCAGAAAGGGTTGCTTCTACAGTTGGTGACTCAACTCCTTTCGGGTAAGTCCTTGTCAAGTTGAAAGTGATTTCTCTTAGTTTTCTACTATAGTCTTCATTAATTTCCATAGTCACCTAACCATGATCACCGTGGCTTGTCTTCATGTAGGTTGGCCACCATTCCCTCAGGTGGATTGCCTAGCCTTATCTGGTGGAAACCCTCCTTCAACGTGACCAAGGGTTCCAGGTATGAAATGTCTTCCGGGCTAAAGCCCTCGACTGAAGAGTTTTAGTTATGCGTTTCAGAGGTCTTTCCCATGCCCATTGAAGGGACTTTCCTTCCAGGATTTATATTCTATTTTAAATTTGGATGGAGGGTGATGCGTCCCCTCATGAGCTCTGAGTTTTCTATTAAATGGAATGCATAGCTTTTGTTTATTATTTATAACGAATTTGGGCATCTAGTTGAGATTATGTTATATTGCTTGGCCTTTTTAATTGGATTATCTTGTAGCATAATTGTGCTTATTATGCTCACAACACCATACCCTCTTTACTATTGTGATGTAATACCATGAAGGTTTAATTGTTATATTGGCACGATATTTTCCATTTATGTCTATAGACTATTTGTGTCTGTGGACTCACCTGCATTGAAATTAAATCTAGTTTCTTTTGTTGAGAAGTGGCCTCGACAAGCATTTAACTCTGTACTATATTTTGTTTAACATTTAAATAGAGTTCAGTTTTTGGAGACCTGTTCAATTCAACACTTGGGTTTGGTCATGTTTCCACTGCCACGCATATTTTGGGTTGAGAAGGTCTGTGGCCTTTTCCTTTGAGTCACAGCCTTAAGTTCCCTCCCAACAATTCTTATGTTCCATTTGTTTCTTTTTTTTTTTTCTTCTCATTGGAGGGTTGTAGTACTGGAGGGTTTCACACTCGACCCAACTGAGGGTTCACAGTCATGCTTCAAAATCCCAAGTTTGTTGGGTTCATTCGTAGCTCAAACCCTGATCATGGGGCAGACAACCTGCTACACCCAGATTTGTTTGACGGCTCTAGCACATAAAAATGGCTCTAACCCTATCTTTGATAACAATAGGAGAGGCATGCATTGCAGTACTTTATGGTCTTATGATAAACTCTGTTTTGGTTGGTGTTGTCTTTAAGCTTGTTCACAGATGAGGCAACTGATAGCATCCTTTACTTTTTTTTATTTCTATTAAAATGTTTAGCCTTAGAATGTTGCAAGTGCCATCTAATATCAGTACTTGAATTAGTCCTGCGTAAGAGTAAATTTCTATTTTTCTTTTCTTTTCTCAGGACTAACTATAATGTGCACAGTTTTCCTATAGTATTGTTTTATTATAGTTCATTAGGTCAGACATTCTAATTCAATTGTCCCCCTAAGGTCTTATTTCTTTTCGTTCTCCTAATGCATGGAGCTCGTTATTATAATTGTATGTTCTCTTCGCAACAGAATCATTCTGCCGGCACCTTAACAATTGTTGATAACGCAAGTGATAACTAAAAACGAGTCTCAATTTCCAATCTGAAGAAAATTATCTAGAATAGAGACGGTTAAATTTAAACTCTAAATGGAGATCAACTCTCTTCTTGGTAACTTGCCACTACTTGTACCCTTTGAGAATTAAAGATCCTAAATATATAGAAATATCTGATCTCACTGTGTTCTTCTTTGGGTTATAATCCTAGGAAACTGTAGCTTACAGAGATAAACTCTTCTAATTTCAATTCAGGTAATGGTGCAGTCTTGGCTCATGCCTCATACCTGTGTTTCTTCCAATAAGTAGCTACAAAGAAATAGGTCACCTCTATTTTCTAAAGCTAGTCAAACCACCTGACCATGAGATTGTCTTTCGGGACAAAATATCCCCCCTAGCTTGCTCAAAGACAAACAGTCTTTTACAAGTTTCTCGCGCTCTGTGCCCTTACCATTTGATCATCACCAGACATAGTAAGCTCTTTTTCCCTTTTTCCTTACTACCTATCCTCTACAACACAGTTTTTGCCCCTTTCCCTTCCTTTTCCTGGAAGCCATCCATGGCTTCCACGGTTGGAGGGGCAGTTAGGGTTTTGCAACTGTTTTTTTTACATTAACTTCTCTCCTAAGAAGTTACATGATATCCTTGTTACTAGGAAATCATTTCTCATTTTCATTCACTAATATAAAAATATTAATTTATGTAACAGATAATAATCATCTTCCTTCGGTTTGTTTTCTTTTTAACTATGGTAAATAAAGTATTTAGAATATTCTGGGGTTATTACATCTCCCCTTCCTGAAATTAGATATCTTCTTAGTTATGAACAACCATGGGTAAGCATGTTTCATGAGTTCTTCATCTTCCCAATTGGCCTCATTAGGCCCAAAGTGCTGCCACTACACTTTAACATGGGTAATAGCCCGCTTCCGCAACATTACTTCTCTTTGGTCGAGGATGTTCAGCGGTTTGACCAAGATTTCTCCTTCCAGTTTGACCTGCAACATGCAACATCCTAAGTTAGTTTCTTTTTAAAAGAAAACATTTAGACTTATCTATCAGATATAATTCTCACCTGTATATCTTGTCATCTGATTACATGTTTCGGGTCATAAACATATTTTTTTAACACGGAGACATGAAAGACATTGTGGACTCGTATGAGACTTGGCAGAGTGAGGTGGTAAGCCATCAGCCCAGTTGTTGCTAAGACCTTGAATGGCCCACAAAATTGAGGTGCCAACTTAGCACACCCGCTCCATTGTAATGTGCTATTTTTTGGTCGAATTCTAACATACACATGATCACCAACTTGATACTCCTTAAACCTCCTTTTCCAGTCAACAAAGTTCTTTTGCCTATCTTGAGTTGCCTTTAGATTAGAACGTACCTTTTTAACCAGTTCCTCCATTTCCTTAAGCATTTTAGGAACTAACATCAATCTGTCTTCTGGTCCACCCTAGCTTGAGGAGATGCAGCACTCCTGTCCATACAATACTTCAAATGGGCTCATTTGTAATGACATGTGATAGCCATTATTGTATGCGAACTCAAACAAGTGCAGCTAGTCCTCCCACATGGTTTGTTGATGCATCACATATGCTCTTAACATGTCTTCCACCACCTGGTTCACCCGTTCAGAT
>APFE031193536.1:112860-203738 GCA_000404065.3 Pinus taeda | reverse complement strand
ATTTCCATTAATAAACAGATAGAGTCCAAGGAGGCTGAAGTAGAAGATGTTCCAGGGTCTGACATATCAGATGATGAGCAGTTGATGGTCGACAATCAGACACAAACAGAGGCTGAAGCAAAAAGGTTACAGGTGCTGATACATCAGAGGAGGACTCAGTGGTTGAAGTCATATTGGAAAAGAAGACACCACAACAGGCACCACAGCAGGGTGAATTAAAGAAAAAGACACTGTGGGGTAAAACTTCAACATATCATCACCCACATCACCCCGCAAGATAACCATCAAGATGGAAACCAAGTAGTCACATGACGGATACAAAGGAGAGACGATCCACCTACTACACAGCAACACAGAAGAGCGGCCACAGTCAACTTCCATCTCAAGCGAGCGAGGCACCAGCGAGATCGAGGGTCCACCTTTCTCTTGGATGGCTAGATGCACGTGCATGGTATCAGTGGACTACTCTTTTGATTAGATCTTATTATTTGTGTTCTTCCCATGTTTCGGGGACGAAACATGGTAAGGGGGGTGGAATGTTATATACCTAGGGGGGTAATATGGGGTACTGAGGGAGGTACCCAAGGTATTAATGTAATAATGGGATGGGCCATAGTAATAAATAAGGTGGTTAACCCATGTCATGTAAGGGACCACAAGTAGTTAATAATAATGTAAGGGGCCCATGGTATTAGTAGATGGTATGAGGAAACCATGGTAATGATGCATGGTATTGTATGTATGAGTCCTATATAGAGGTTAGATACTCTACATGGAGAGATATGAAGAGAAGTATTCTTGTATGAATAGGCATATCGCTTGTGGAGTATTCGCCTTCCTTAAGGAGTGAATGTATGGTGTTGCCCTACCTTAAGGGTTTGATCAATAAAGAATCATTTCATATTATTTCTGGGTTTATTTGCATTATCTTATATTTTCATATCAGACCTATAATTTTCTTGGGTTAGATCTACAACAGAGGACCTTATCCTGAGCTCTTCTTATAGCTTTCTTGATACTCAACTCTTTGTATCCTAGGTTTTTGAAGACAGAGGTTAAGTGTTCAATTTCTTCTTTTAGGTGATCAGGGTCAAAAATCTTGAGAGCCCTAACAGCTAGAGTGTTTAAGATGCCAGATTTTTGGGAAGGATGATGGTATGAGTCAACATGAAGATAGCTATCAGTATGAGTTTTCTTTCTATAGACCTGGTGTCCCAAAGTACCATCGTCTTTTCTACTGATCAGTATATATAGAAAGGGGATCTTACCGTTCTCTCCAAGCTCCATAGTAAACTTGATTTCAAAAGATATAGAGTTAAGATGATTGAAAAAATTCTCCACTTTAGCCTTGCCATGAGTCCATTTCAGGTTTCTGTCATCAACAAATCTTTTCCACCAAACTGGCTTCAAAGGGTATGAGTCAAGGGCTTTTCTTTCAAAGTACTCCATCTATAAGTTGGCGACAATAGGTGAGAGTGGGGAACCCATGGCGACTCCTGTTATTTGCTAATAATAGTGATCTTGAAAGCTGAAAAAAGTGGACTGTAAACAAATTTCTGCGATCTTTGTTGTTTCAAGATCAGTGGCTATGTTTATAACATGAACAACTTCATCTAGAGGAATCTTTGTAAACAAAGAAACCATGTCAAAACTTACTAGAATATCATCTTTATCCACCCTTTCATTCCCAATAAGCTTTACAAAATCATTTGAGTCTTTTATAAAAGAGTGAGTGTTACCAACGAGAGGTTTTAGGATCTTAGCTACATACTTAGCCAATTCATAGCTAGGGGAACCAATGGTGTTAACAATTGGTCTAAGAGGGACCCCTTCCCTATGAATTTTTGGTAATCCATAGATTCTAGGAATAACCTCACAGGATGGAATCAACTTCTTTTTTATTTTATCTTCAAGGTTTGTTTCCATGATGGCTTTCTTGACTTGTTTTATGACCTTGGGAATAGGGTTGGAGTTGACTCTTCTATAACTCCCACAATTTAAATGCTCATTCATCTTATGAATGTAATCTTCCTTCTTTAACACAACAGTGGC
This sequence comes from Pinus taeda, assembly GCA_000404065.3. NCBI lineage: Eukaryota > Viridiplantae > Streptophyta > Pinopsida > Pinales > Pinaceae > Pinus > Pinus taeda. The sequence goes on along the minus strand of APFE031193536.1, from coordinate 201,686 downwards.
CCCTCCTTTATCAGCTTTAAGTACAACTATCTTATCATTATTACGGAGAGATCTAAGAGCCTCCTACCCCTCTTTATTTAGGTTACTCTTTGGGTGCTTAGGTTTCAACATAAATAGGGAATATTCTTGTCCTAATATCTCTTTATTATTCAATGAAACGCCTTGAGTCCCATTCTCAATGTTGCAGGTGATGCTTTCAAATGGAATGTTCTTGGAAGAGACTGCGAATCCAAATCCTTTGCTAAGGATATTAATTTCTTCAGGAGTGAGCATTACGGATGAGAGATCAATGACTCTCTTATCATGTTTATTTGGAAAATTGGGATTCCTAATAACAGACCTATCATTGTCGTAATTATTAGATTATGCCCTAAATTGATTATCAATTGTAGCATTATCACTTTTAATAATTTTACAACCTATATTAGTTTCAGCATCTAGTTTCTTACCTTCTATGTTGTTTCTATCCTTATATTTATTATCATAGTGTGCTGTAATATTCCCATTCTCTATGATTCTTTAAGCATCAATGCTACTATTCATGATTTCAACATCATTTATAGTTTCTTTCCTCCGAATAATGGATTCAATGCCATTCTCATTTACATTTACACCGGTTTCATTAATATTATTATTGTAACTTGATGTGCTATCGCTGTTATTATAGGCCTTGTTCTGCTCCTTGTCGCCGTTGCTGGAACCAACGCATGAGAGAGCGCAGGAGACCACGTTGCTGACCATGTTGACGTTGTCATCTTTATTAAAGATCTTGTTCTTGTTTCGTTTCTTTTCATCACCGTAATTGCTGGAAACAATGCAAAGAACAACATGGGAGACCACGCTGCCCATCATGCTTTCTAGTGGCATTCCTATGGCATTGTTGCAGGGAAAAGTGCAGGAGACCATGCTGGCCATCATGCATTCTGGTGGCATTCCTATGGCGTTGTCATTCATGATTTCAGCGCACGGTTTCAACACTATTTTACTGTTGTAAACCAAGCATGAGTTTTTGGCATTATCATCCACAGCATTTGCTTTGCCACTGGCCTTGAGCCTGTGCTCTTTATCATCAATATTCCCTGAGTAATTACTGCCATCATTCACCTTGGGATTACTGGAAACAACGCAGGAGATCACGTTGTCTTTTGGTGAAATTGTTTCTGCACTGTCTTTCTTTGGTGAAATTGTTTCTGTGATGCCTTTCTTTAAAGCTAGATCGCTTCTCACAGCAGATTCGCTGTCAGCTTCAGCCCTTAGTTGTAAACTTGTGCCTTCTTCTAAATTGGTCAACTTCCTGGACTGTCTATCCTGAGCAATTCTACCCTCTGTCTGGGCCTTCAAGACAACTTTTGCATTAATTATTTTCCACATATAAAAGCTAATTATCATGGTTAGAATTAATTAAATTAATTCTAACCATGATAATTAATTAAATTATAAATTAATTAATTAAATGAATTAAATTTTATAGTTAATTAAATTATAAATTAATCAATTAAATTAAATTAGGGTAATTATGAATTAAGTATATCAATTAGAATATTTTTAATTTTAGGTTAAATAAACAATAAAAATAGAAATAAATTAATTTTAATAAAATAAAATAAACTATTATATAATAATAATAAACATTATAAATAACTTAAGATAATCAATAGTTAGACAATTGAATAAATAAAGCTTAAATAATATTGAATTAAATAATTAATAAAACTAAACTAGAAAATTATTATAATAAATTGAAATAAAAATTAAAATAAAATATAATAAAAATAAAAAGAAATATATATATTAAAAGAATATATATATAAGGGTCGGCTTGTTTATAAAAATTTAGGGATCTAGGTTTCTTTATACTCAGGTCGAAAGACTCTTCTCTCAAAGAACTATCATTCATATTCTATCAAATTTAGTCCTCATGATGGACCCCCTTTGGGGTTTGAAACGTCGACAGAATGAACACAATACTGTGGATAATCCAGATCATGCTACTCCAAAATATTAGTTAATCTGGTATTTATTTTATAGCCGTGCTTTGATGGTTACATTCTTATAGCTAGTGCATATGCAGTTTTTTTTTTAACAGGTTCTGATAGTTGTTATATTATCAAAAAGAGGTTTTGGAGCAAGCTCCTTTTACATTTTGTTGTTCTGATATGATAGACTGATCAGTAAGATAGGCATGCAAACCTTTCTCTTGTGCTTGGTGTCAAAGCTTCAGAAGTTCTTTTAGGTATTCTAGAGCACTGTTTAACATATTGACCAACTACGAAAAAAATTTACATAACATATTTCACAGAAATTTATGGTTTGTAAACTAGGAGAGCAAATTCTGTGGCCTTTTCCTTGTGTTTTTCATTTTGTTGCTCCTTAAGTTTGTTGTTCCTTGTGTTGCTATTCATTCTTCTTGTTGTTCCTTGCTATTGTTCCATCAACCTATTGTTCCTTTGACCTGCTGTTCTTTTGTCTGATGTTCCTTATGCTGTTGTTCCTTCTAATTGATGTTCCTTCTTCTGGTGTTCATTTTGCTTGATGTTCCTTGCCGCTATTCCTTCAACTTGTTGTTCCTTTGGCCTGTTGTTCCTTCGAATTATTGTTCCTTCGGCAATTGTTCCTTCTGTTGTTGTTCCTTTTTCTTGCTGTTCCTTTTGGCATTGTTCCTTTTGTTGTTGTTCCTTCTAGTTGTTATTCCTTATACTATTGTTTCTTCATCCTCTTGATGTTCCTTCTTCTGCTGTTCCTTTGGTCTGCAAGTGGCTTTGCTTTTATAATAATCTTCCTCTAAATGCTTGCATTTTTATTTCAGAGCCATGATCTCTTCTTGATTATACTGCTCTTTCCTCTTGCTATAATTATCTCCCTGATTCTTATTTTTTCTGTTGTAGCTTTCCTTCTGTTGCTGCTTGCTGACCCTTGAGCCTATGCGATCCTTCCTTGATTGGCAATGTCCACTTATTTTATAGCCCATTCTGCCTTCGCTGAGCCTACAATTGGAGGATTCTACTTGATTTCAATCTTCCTCCCTAGATTTTCTGCCTTGATTTTTCCCAGTGCCTCTGCTTTTCTCATGAAACTTGTGATTTGGGTTACCATCACTAACATCTTTCATGTGTTTTTCATCGCTATCATGATTTTTCCTTTAACTGTTCAAGTTTTTTTGGATTTCCTGATGGCTATGGATTCCTTGTTTCACTATACATTCTATTCCTTGATGTTTCTCGTTAGTCCTTCTACGTTGTCCTGTTGTATACCAAAACTTCATTCTTGTCATTTTTCGATGGAAGTTATGGCACACTGAGATAGTATTCCTCCTGATTCTCTCTGACAATTCCTTCTTCCTTCCACAACTTGATTTGCATGACGATCTACTTGCTTATTATGCATCCTCAAGACATGTTTGAAGATTGCATTTCCGGATCCTGCTAAATTCCTTCTAGTTGTTTGGATGACTTGGCTCATAAACTTGTTGTTTGGGTTCTTGTTTCGAGCCATTATCTCAACTATGATGGTTGAGTCTCCTATGATTATAGGATTTTGAATTCCTTTTTTCGGAATTAGCCTTGTTCCCATCAGTAAACTATATGCTTCCGCTTGATTATTTGACATTTGTCCCAATCCCCACCCGTAAGTGGTTATTTTTCCCCATTTGGATCATAAATTATTCCACCAGCTCCTGCGTTTCCCGAATTGTTCTTTGAGGCTCCATCAAAATACATACAGTGTCTATTCTGAGTTTTCTTCCAACTTTCCAACTCCTCTTCCGTCATTCTTAATTTCCATTTTTTTTTTGTATTTTATTTTTTTTGACCTTTTTGCCCATTATTATATATTATGGCCTTGTTGAGCCAATCCCTTTCCTCTTGTTGGAGACCGCTATAATCCGTTGGTGCAATTCCTTATGGGTCGAGAATTTCGGAAGTCATTACCCAAGTTTTCGATAGTGTTTTCCCAATTCTTGGGCTTTGATTTTTGAAGATGCTCTTTTTTCGAGCCAACCAGATTTGCCAATATAACACTGTTGGTATACATTTCCATATTCTTATAATTGTGACTTTCTTCTTTGTTACATAAGGGTAAGCTTTCTCAAGGGTTCCGAGAAATTTTGGCAATGGTTTTTTGAAGCTTAAGTTAATTTCCAATGGTTGTATTAGTTGCTTCCTGCATTCCTTTGAGAATTCACACTCTTGGAATAGATGTTGTATGTTTTCTTCTGCTTGTCGACATAACAGGAATCTTGATGGCCCTTGGATCCCCCTTTTTTTATGTTTTTTGTAGTGAAAATCTTCCCTTTTAACAAGATCCATATGAAAAATTTTATTTTTGGTAGGCTTTCTGTTTTCCAAGCTAGTTACCAGGAGTCCCATTCCTGGTGATCAATCTGCTCTTGGAGGATATTATATCCAAATTTAACTGTGTATTGGCCATTGTTTAGATCCCATAGGTAGCTATCTTCCTTATCATAGTGGATAGGAGCTATCCCTTTTAAATTTTGTTTGATTTTTTTCCATTGTCCTTCTAGGCTTACTGGTATGGTTGGAATTTTCCACTCCTGCCAATCCTTCCAATTCGATAGTGAGATTGAATGAAGAGCGTTGAATCCATTTCTTTTTAGTCATTCTTGAATGCCTTCAACTTCCGGGAGATTTTCGATTTGACCTTTCCCCATGACCCTGTCCTCCCATATCAAAGTGGTTTTACCGTTACCTGGAATTTTTGAGATGTGGCTTCTCATTAATGGAATTACTTTTTTGACTAGCTTCCATACTTGAGAGCTTTGTCTAATTGGGATGATTCCTTTCAGCAAATTTTCGTTGGATCCATACATGTATTTGTTAATTAGGATTTTTTTTCCACTAACTCTCTTTACCTATTATGAGTCTCCACACTATTTTCATACCAAGAGCTACATTCATTAGTCTAGGCAATCGAATAGATAGCCTTCCCTTTTCATATGGTAACACTACTTGATCCCACTTGACCAGGCTGAACTTCTTGTTTTCTGCTTCCCACCTTGCCATAGAATGCTTCTTATAATTAACTCCATCTATTTGTGGGTGCTTGCGGGTGCCATGATTATAGCATATTGATAAATTGGTAGTGCTGCAAGGAGAGATTTAATTAGGATCACCCTTCTAGCCATATTTAACCATATCATTGCCCAATTCTTTATCTTAGCTTGCATTTTTTTGATCTGTTTTGTCCATATTTCTGCTTTCATGCTCTCTTTGGAGATTGGGAGTCCCAGGTAGAGGAAATGGCTCCATCTTTCTCGTGCTAGGATTTCCATGATTTGGGATATCCTTTGCATAATTCTAGGCAGAACATTCCAGCCATAAAACCTGCATTTAGTGTTATTTAATAGCACACATGACACCTGTAGGAATTTATCCAATGTTTTTTTGAATCTTCTGGATATTATTGTTGATGCTCCTCCCAGTAGCAAAGTATTGTCCGCAAACAAGAAGTGATTTATGGTTTTTATTCATTTTGCTATTCTTAGCCCTGTTATAGCTCTTTGTTTCCTATGGGCTTCCAAAGCTCTGCTTAAAGTCTTTGCAATAATTTTCTAAAGAAAAGGGGAAAGAGGGCAGCCTTGCCTAAGACCTCTAGTTCTTTGGAAGAAATCACTAGGTCTTCCATTTGTGAGAGGGGCTATCCATGGAGTGGAGATGCATGCCTGAATCAAACTTGTAATTTCCTCTGAGAAGCTAATTTTCTAGAGGACAACCATGAGATAAGGTTGGTTGACCCTATCAAAGGTGTTTGCCATGTATAGTTTGACTATCATGCTTTTCTCTTGCTTCTGGATACTAGAATGGACAACTTCCTGGACAATTATGACATTGTCAATGATTTGCCTATTTGGCACAAACTTGATTTTCATATATGATTTGGGGCAGCACTTTCTTGATTATGTTTGCCACTAATTTGGTCATTATGTTATATGAGGAATTACATAGAGAGATGGGCTTGAATCTATTGAAAGTGATGGGACTTGCCTCTTTTGGGACAAGTGCCAGATAGGAGGATTTTGTGTTGCCTCCCATTTTTTTTTTGAAAATGTTTTTCACCATTCTTACGAAGTCCTTTCTGATTGTATACCAGTGATTTCTGAAGAAAGCTATGGTGAAACCTTCTGGCCCTGGTTCTTTATCCGAATGCAGACTCCATATGGCCGCCACAATCTCTTCCTCTGTTGGATCTTTGCACAAATCTGCATTTTGTTCTCTTTTTATTTTCTTTTTTGTGTGCTGCAAAAATTCTTCATACTCAATCGTTTATTTTGTGGCTGACAGTAGATCTTTGAAATGCATGTAGGCTGCTTTTTTTATTTCATTCACTCCTTTAATTTCTTAATTTTCCAATTGGATCTTTACTATATGGTTTTTGGCTCTTCTAATCTTCATAAAATTATCGAAAAAGGACGTGTTCCTGTCACTTTCCTTGAGCCATAAACTCTTGGACTTCAATCTACCCTCTTCTTCTTCTTTCATGTTTTCCCTGTAAATTTCCCAAAAGATTTCTCTCTCTTTTAAATAGTCTTGCCTACTTTCCTTTATGCCCTCTTTCTCCATTTGCATGCTATCCATTTTATGTTGGAGCTCATTTTTTCTTTTCTTTCTTTTTTTATTCCTCTGTTCTTGCCCATTCTTTTAACTTGGCTCTTAAATTTTTAATTTTTGTCTCCCATATGTAATGAGGTGAACCTACTACTCTTGTTTCCCATACTGTTTTTACTAACTTGCTAATTTCTAGGTTGTTGTCCCAGGTTGAGCTATATCTGAAGGGGAGAGGGCCCTCGGTTTCTAGTTTGTCCAAAGCTATTAAAACCAGTTTATGATTTGATGCAGTGGTGTGGATGATTTCTAAATTTATAGAGCTGTATTCTGTTGCTATACTTTCCTGAATTAATATCATGTCCAACCTTTCTTTGATATTACTTTTACCTACACTTTTATTGTTCCAGGTGTATTTCCCGTTATTTTGGAGAATGTCCAGAAGGCTATGCTGCTCCATAATTTCATCTAGAGGGTTCCTAGAGGGGTCCGTTCGATAATTTCATCCAATTTTTTCCTCAGTACTTCTTACCAAATTTAAATCTCCTCCTAAAATCACCTTCCCTGCTTGATTTTCCTATAAGACTTCCTTCAAAGTAGCCCAGCACTGTTCTTTATCCTATAGTGGTTGGGGGCATAGATGTTTATGACCCTATATCTTTCTCTTGTACTGATTTTCTTGAGGTCCATTATTATCCAATGCTAATATGTTTTCTTTTGAATAAATTCCCATATTCCATTTTTCCATATTGTCCATATACCTCTTGATGCTCCTATTTCCTACACGGCTTCACCTTCATACTTTCTAAACTTATTTTTTGAAATTTTCGGTGTCTTGATTTCCTACCTTTGTCTCCTGGATCATTAGAATATATGGGTTTTCATTTATTAATATATCTCTTGTTGCATTTTCCTTTATAGTTGACCCCATTCCTCTGCAATTCCAGGAGACTATTATCATTATTTACCTACTTGGTGGTACATGGTGCCCTTCCCCTTGGGTTGGCTTCTCTCATTGTTCCCTATGGTCTTCCCTAGGAAGGTATCCATAGGTTGCTGCGTTCCTAGAACCATTTCTTTTGCTGCTGCTTCGTCGCTTAGTTCCTTGTTTGTCTTCCTTCCCACATTTTTTTATTTTCAGTATTTGGGAATGCTTCCTTTTCTTGCTTTCTAGTTAATATTATGTCTACTGAGGGGGGTGGAGAGGGGTGGGGGTTTGAGATTCTAGGGGAGTGCGGAGAAGGGTTAGGGGTTCTAGATCTAGATTTAGATCCAGATTTGGGTCTAGGTGATGGGGGAGCAGAGAGATCCAATGGGTCGAATGGTTTGCAGTGGCAAGGTCTGCATTTGGTGAGAGAGGCTGGGCTTCGGTGGATGTTGAGGGTTGCGAAGAAGATTGGATTGGTTGCTTGTTTACAATTTTTTTCCTCTTGACTTGTTCCCATTTATTTTCTAGATCCTTCATTTTTTTGCTTTCATTTTCTTTTCTTTTTGTACATCTATTTGTGAAAATGACCATATTCATGACATACCTTGCATTTGAAGGGGTTCTTCTTGTAGTCCAGCCACTGTATGTACGTCCACTGGTCCACTTTGATTTTGATAGCTTCCGGGAGTCCTCTACCTAGATCCACTTAGACAAATATTCGGGCGCATGCATGCATATTTTCCTTTGGCTCGCATCAATCGATGTACTTCCCCACTAAATTTCCTATGGCTTTAATATCCCCAGCACTGGAGAGGGAGATGCGGCAATCTAACCTAGACAGGTACAGTACTTGGGACATCCATTTCTAGATCAAAGTCCGGGGTCCATCTGTTCAGATACAGTCCCCTTGTATCCATGAAATACAGACCATTCTTGAAAATCAAGTCTCGATCCTCCTTGGTCTTGAAATGAAAGGTATAATATCCTCTGCCACAAAACCTAATCGATATCTTCCCATTTATTGAAGTCAACCAATTTCTTTCTACCCACTTTTGGATAGTCCTCGGTGATGGCCACAACCCTGTGAAATGCCCTACTAATCCTCATTCTTCCAAGGAGAGAGCTTCTTTTCATGGGAGAGCCGGAGGGAGAGATATCTCTGGTATTTCTTCCATTCTTTTTGCAAACTTTGAGACTACTGGTCTGTTCTTAGCTGGTCCCATTGCCAAAATGAGGGAGGCGAATGCTTTGGCTGATTCTCCTGATTCCTGATGGTGGGATGAATGATGATCTTCGTTCTCTGGAGGATCTATTTTTCTCGAGCTTCAGCAGCAGGAGGCCATTGAGGGCAGATGCAAGTTGCTTATTGTAGGGAGCTACGTGATCTCTCTGATCCAGAAGAAGTCAAACCTCATCAACTGGAGGCCTCTAAGGAGAAGCAGGGTTGCGTCTTTGAGTGTTGCAGTAGCAGCTAGGGCTGTGCACGGGCAACCTTAGGAGCTCTCATCGCAGCAAAAAAAATTGATTTCATCATATGTCTATAAGTGAGACTTTTAATATAAGAAAGTAATTTTATGGCATATGTAGTGTTGTTAAATGAAGCATGTCGCGATATTTTTCTTACATTTCATGAATGTATATCAATAGATAGTGAGACATCATGAATTGGTTGATTAATACTTTATGTAATCATGATATCAACGTATGCTGATGACAACAATGGTAGGAAACATTATTATCAACATAGTGGCAGATAGATAATTAATGGTCCATGCAGATGAGTGCGAGTTGCAGGATGTTCCACTGAAGGAACAACCAGGCAACAAAGATATGAAGAATGGAGATTTGTCAGTAAATGATGTCATGATGATTGTAATACCTTATAACACATTATTTTGTTTTCGAGATGATATTATTTGTAATATTTTATAACAATGGTCAAGGGATGGACTACCTTATAACCATTGAGTGAGGGGTGAATACCCTCACAAGAATTTAACAATAAAATTAAATATTTGCTAGTTTTCACCCTATGTGGTTTTTAGGGTATATCATTGTCTAATGATGTGGTTACATGTTGTGCCTTTTTTTATGGAATTGATTTGTGATGTTTATATTGTCAAGAATATGACTAACTAATTCAAGAGTAGATTTTCCACCAGGAGTGGGTGTTTGTACATTCCCCTTCAAACAAAAGGATGGTTCTATTCTCCAGAAAGGACCTCAACTCCATCACAAATCTGTTAGAATATTTACAAACAACTTTAAAATCATATTGAAAAATAACTTTAAAGGGATCATTATGTTGGGATAGATTTGTAAATGGTCCATTAACATAATTTACGATAACTTTTTAAAATTATATGAAATTTTGTTAAATATATTTTTTTTCACTTAAAAACATTAACTATAATTTTTATATTTTATTTTAAAATGATTTAGATTGTTTAATTGGATATTCATTTTGTATATAAAATTATAGAAAATGTATTTGAAAAATATTAAACACCGTAAAGTAAATTAATAATTAGTTTAATACTTTTTCATTTTCTCCAATATTATTTTATCCTAATGCAAAGCATAAAATATAACTAATCATTAGCTTACTATATGATTTTTAATCTTTTCCAATGCACCTTGGCATGTCCACATATGTTTTCTCTTCATGTAATGATTACCATAAAGAAAACTTTATCAATCATGGAAAACCTCATCGATCATGGAGCATTACGTCATTTCAACTTGTCTGAATGATGGTAAGAATTATGTTTTTTTTTTAAAGGTGGAAAAACATATCATAATTCATCTCCCCCAATCCATGCTGACTCATCACTATTATTCAAGGAAAACCATGTCACGTAAAATAACCTGCCAATGGTCCATAAGTGTAACAAACTAAAACCTTAATACCCGCAACTAGTTATTTAAATAAAGAAATAAAATGAAATTTTTATTTATTTATTATTTATCGTTACACTTTATAACATTTCTTGAGCATTTTTGGTTAGCTGGTAGTGTAAACACCAATCCCCAGGTGTACAACCATCCTGTCTATAATACTCTTCCCTTGGTGGTAGACCTTGTATAACATCTCTTCATTAAGGCGAAGAGAACCTTGAGGCTTCTGACTGACACTACAATCCTTCATTAAATGTCGATAAGACTAGCTTTTAGAAAAATATCGAATCCCAAGACTTCGCCTCATGTCCATTATTGGATCAGAGGAGATCTATGTCTCCGTGGATTCGAATGTAGATCAACAAGTTAACACAACTCTCACCGAGATTAGGGGTCATTTGGTTATGAAGAGATGGTTGAACATGGGCTCTACAATAGAAGGCAACTCGGATGGTAGTATGGTGGGATGACATAACTTCCATGTTTGATTCACCTCTACAGGCTCATCGGTATAGTGTAGAAACGCCACCAGCCCTTAATCTCACATGACAGTTGAATCTTTCCTTATTTGATATATATATTTTTCTCTAAATCAGTCTACGCGATTCATGTACACGTAGAAATGTCAATAGTGGGACTCCAGCTCCATAGGAAGGCATTTTGGGTTCACCCTATAAAACAGAGGTAATGGTGATCTGATCGGAGTGATTTCATATAAGGCTTTTCCATGAGAACTGGTTATGATAGTATCATCTATTTCAGGTGCGCTTTGCCTCATGTTGCTTGATAATTCCTCTTTCAGGTAACCTTGCTCTCTATAGCAACACTTCTCACTTAATACTCTTTCAATTAGTTTTCTGGTCTTACTATAAAGCATTAAAATATCTGCAGGTAGATTCTGTTGTAGTATATATGAAAATACATACCCGGAAAGAAGTTTCGGAGTGAGACTGCATTCTTGCAATGGTTACTACCTTCGATTTGAGGTTGGTTTCCCTCCGTCTTACCTGATGAATGGGTTCCAGGTGATAATCTCCATTTAGATGAAGGATTGTTTGTTTTTCTTTGTGTTAATGTCTTAAGGTTTCTCGTTGGCTGAAGCGCTACGACTTTTCATTAGATATACATTTTTTTGAATATTGTAAAACATAAATGATGGGCGATGGATGCGCCCATTCTTTAGCCTCGTACTACTCTTCTGTATTGTCATTATGGGGTTGCATACATATAATTTAACTAATGGTTTATGGAACATTGTTGTGATTATGCACTTTCAATTTCACTTTGTTTCTTTTCTTTTCATGAAGGCTCACCGTTAAGGTTTTCCCTAACATTGGGTTGGCCACCTGTAAACATTCATTTGCACACAGCTATTCAATGTTGGATAGTTATAATTGAGTTTATATTATTATCTATGTTTTCTTCGTTAGATTTTAGGGTTGTCAACCACTATTTTGATGGGATAAGCTTAACTTTGGTAATGTACAACTCTGGTCATAGCTCCATTAATACTTGAAATGGATAATGTTGAATATTGTCTTTTGAATTATATTTCCATAGCTTGACATTCTTAGTATGTTTTTTCTGATAAATATGGTTAAAGAAGTAATTGTTAATTCCCATGGATTGACCGAATATGGGTTCTGGTTCAATAACACAGTAGGCTATTAAATTTTCAGTGCGACAATTTATAATCATAAAATAACAGGAATAGTTGCTCTTCTACTATAATCCGTCATTTTACTTAAGGTCTAGAATAGTTGAATATTGTCATCACCTTTTTCTTTTTATGCAATGATGTTTGTAACTATCTGACAATACTAAAAATGTAACGAAAGATAGTATGCCTACTATTATCATTGATAGAGTCTTACTAGTAATTGATTAGCACGTTAACTTGTTCATTACGTAAAATAAAGGAAATAATCTTTTCCTATTGATAATTATTAAACATAGAAACACTACTTATCTCTTTCCCTGCTTTTCTTATAAACATGCACATGTTTCCCCTTCTTGGAAGGTCTCACCACCCAGCCATGGATCTCACACTTACGTCCAGAATCCCCCTTCGAGCTCTTCCAACTTCTGACATTGGCTAAAATTGTTTGGTATCTTGGGCATCAGGACTATGTCTAGCCTCAAGCCTCGTACCCCTCAGCTATTATCCACGGTCTTTTCCCACTCACTAATTTGTCCAGCTCTAGGAAAAACCATTCACAGCATAGTTCCTTCTTCAACTTTTTCCCCCAACCCCTAGGGTTCTGTTATTTTTTTTTTGAAGGAAAAAATGGGTAACCGCTTGTAACTGCTTCAGGAGTTATTTAACTGATTCTTTAGTTATTTTACAAATTGATCAAATTCTTTTAATTAATAATTAACAAAATATGTTATGGATTTAAAACCTAATTCTTTAACAATCCAGGCTAAAACAGAATAAAATTGGCAGTAATAAGTAAAACTTAGTAATAAGTAAAGGTTGCTGCATCCTTTGGTGTTATAGCTCCCTCCCCTTCAGAGGGACATCGTCCTTGGTGTTCTATTAGGCAAAGAATGTTGGATAGGCTTCTTGCATATCTTCTTCCTCTTTCCAAGTAACCTCATCTAGGCCAAAGTGCTTCCACTGCACTTTAACCTAGGTGATGGCTCATTTCTACAAGATGGTTTCTCTCCGATCGAGGATACAAAGAGGCTATGCCAGAAATTCTCCCTCGATTTTGACCTACACAAAATATAATCTGCTATCAGAAAATTGTTAAAACAACAATTTATATCAGTTACTGATTTTATTCTTTTATTACCTGTATATTCTCCTATTTAATAATATGTCGTGGGTCGTACACATATTTTTTTCCAAAGAGACATGAAAAACATTGTGGACTCAGATATGACCTGGGAGTGCTAGATTGTATGCTACAGGTCTAGTCCATTCGAAGATTTGAAATGGTCCACAGTACCAAGGTGTCAATTTAGCACAACCCTTCCATTGTAACGTACTTTTTTGGGGTTTGACTTTCAAGTAACATGGTCTCCCAATTGAAATCCCTTATGAGATCTCTTCTTATCCACATAAATATTATGCATATCCTAGGCATCTTTTAAATTCTTAAGGACCTTTTTAACTATATCTTCCATTTGGATAGATACTCAGCCACATCCTTCCTTAAGCCTGGACAAAAATAATTTTTCTTGATGGTAGAAAACAGTTTCTGGTATCCTGGGTAAGCAGTGTATGGCTTCCTATGGAGTTCATCCAATAATAATTGCTTGACATAATTCTGGTTAGGAATATATATTTTGTTTCTGAATGTTAGCAATTTGTCAAGATTAATACCATAATCTGACTGTTCCCCTTTTTCCTGAGCTTCCAAGGCTTGCTGCCAAAGAAAAGCATATTTAGGGTCTTTCATAGATGTTTCTTTGATGACATCCAGTAGGTTAGATTGTACTTGGTTGTATTTCACTTCATAAATATAATGTACTTTTCTTCATAGTGCATCGGCCACTCAATTTTCCTTCCCCTTAAGGTGCTTCATGTCAAAGTAAAATTCGCTCAAGAATGAGGTCCATTTGGCTTGCCGAGCATTTAAACTAGATTGATTAAAGAAATTTGTAAGGCTGCTACGATCAGTTAATAACAAAAATTTATTTCCTAGGAGGTAGTGTCACCACATTTTGAGTTCTTGTACTACTTCGGTCAACTCTAGATCATATGCAGCGTATCGTTGCTCGTAATCCTTTAGCTTGCGTGATTCATAGGTTATGACCTTCCCTTCTTGTGTTCATACACCACCGACATCCTCCTTACTTGCATCTGTGCATACCAGAATTGATTTTTCTGGATCTGCTACCTTTAGCACCGGTGTAGTAATAAGTAATTTCTTTAATTGCTAAAAAATTTGTTGACATTCTACTGTCCAGTGGAACCATGCCCCTTTTTCTGTAGTCAGGTCATAGGAAAAGCTATTTTTGAAAAGCCTTTAATGAATCGACAATGATAACCCGCTAGTACCGAAAATGATCTAATTTTAGAAATGTTTTCTTGAGTGGTCCATTCCATAATAGTTTTAATCTTTTCTGGATCCACCGCTATTCCCTCAGCTGATATAACATGGCATAGGTACTAAATATGACTTTTGTAAAAATATCACTTGTTATACTTTGCATACAGCTGGCTGTCTCAAAAAATCTGTGATACTATTCTCAAGTGCTTCTCATGTTCCTCCTGGCTTTTTGAATAAATTAGTATATCATCAATAAAAATCAGGATAAATTTATCTAGAAATAACTGAAAAATGTCATGCATCAGGCTCATGAAAGTGTCTGGAGCATTGGTAAGGCCGAAAGGTAGTACCACAAACTCATAATGGTCGTAACGAGTTCGGAATGCAGTTTTGCAAATGTCTTCATCATTTATTCTGATCTGGTGGGAACTGGACCTTAAGTCAATTTTCAAGGATATGCTAGCCCCCTGCACTTGATCAATTAAGTCGCTAATATGGGGCAAAGGGTACTTATTTTTTACAGTCAGTTTATTTAGCTGACGATAATCAATGCATAGACTTAAGGTTCTGTCCTTCCTTCACACAAACAACATAGGGGCTCCCCAAGGGGGATGCACTAGGGTGAATCTACCATTTATCCAAAAGTTCCTAAAGCTGCATTTTGTGTTCTATTAACTTAGGGATGCTCATGCAGTAAGGAGCTTTCGAAACAGGAGTTTCTCTAGGTATTAATTCAATGGTAAAATCAATGTCACACTTAGGTTACAATCTAGGGATGGATTCAGGGAACACATCCAAGAAATCCCAGATTATAGGAATATTCTCCAATGAAGTCATATTGTTTCGGTTATTGGTGTATCCTACTTGGTCATCATAAATTTGGCAGCCTTTTCTAATGCATCTTCCTATCTGGTTAGCATTAATATGACGTAATTTAATGCTTTTCTTGATCCCTTGAATTTCCTTTCTTTGCCCCAACTCTGTGAGGTAGCTTATAGATTTCTTTTTACAATCGACTAGAGACCAACACCCTTCGAACTAGTCCATCCCTATTAGTACATTGTATGAGCCTAAGGGGAGTATATTCAGATCAACATAGATGGGTTGTCCTAAAATTGTTATGAGGCAATTTTGTGTTTTCACAAATACCCTTCTCGTTGTTCCAGTGGCTAGTTGAAGTAGCAAAAATTTCTTAAATTTACTGCCTTGCAGCTGACATTTCTCTACCACTTTAGGACTAATGTAGCTTAGGTTAGCAACTAGATCAAATAAAACAGAAATAGGTTGATCAGATATCATACCTTAACATTCGATCATGGTGGGCTAGTATTTTGCTTGAGGATTGTCCAGAGAAGTGCTAACTCTGGTTACGCTTCTTGCTACGTCTCCAATTGTGGATGCCTCTTGCATATTTGAAAGTTGTTATGTTCTAGCCCTATGTGGACAATTTTTGTAGTAATGGGATTCTCCACACCCCCAACATTGCAAAGGTTGTTTTGGTTGTTGATCATTTATAGGTTTATTGACTCCCTTCGACTGTCTATTCTCGGTGTAGGCTGTAACTTTTGCCTACTTCCTTGGAAATTTGTTAAACATTCTTTTTTATATATTCTTTTCATTAGTGTTCCTTATCTATCTGCTTGGGGGTAAATTCCTTCCTTTTCTACTTATGGCCCCTTTGGACCCTTCATTCTTCTATCTCATTTACTGGTAACATATGCAGGATTTCCATACCACATCATCCATTGTCCTTGGATAATCAAATTTTAATTTTTCCTTTATTAAATTGGGCAGACTACTGATAAATCATTGAATCTTGGCTTTTTCTTCTTGCATATACGAAATGTATCGTAATAGAGAAGTGAATCGCTTCACGTATTCATCCATGGTCAAGGTTCCCAAGCTTAGTTCATGGAATTCATTTTCCTTTTTGTCATAGTATGTCAATGTTAGATACTTATCCTTGAAATGTTTCTGTAATTCTTACCACGTAACTTGTTCCTCATCAATTTTTCTCACAACTTTGATTTCCTCCCACCAAAAGGTGGCCTTGCCCATTAATTAATAAACTCCTAGTCATGCTTTAAGTTTTTCAGTGTAGTCATAAATCTGAAACTACTTACTCATGTCAATTAACCAAGCTTCGGCTGCTTCTTCAGATTCTCCTTCAAAGAGTGATTTTTAATCTTTTTAAATTCGCCTTGTAATTCCTCTTTTGGTTTCTTGGTTTTATGCTAGTCAGAAACATTATCTGAATGTCCTTTCTCATCTTCTCTGTGCCTATCAGATGATTCGCATTATCTTCACCATGGTGGCCTGTTGTAGTCTTTTACCTATCCTCTACACTGGGATCTGGTCCCCATTGATTTTGGCAGTCGGACAGACTTTTGAGGATTCTTTCTTGTTCCTGCCTTAGTCATTCATTGTCTATCCTTTGGTTTGTCATGTCCGCACGTAATTGTTGAAATGTTTCCAGTACAACAACATTGGCTTAGTGAGACTCCTCTCCCAGCTATATCCATATGTCTATGTTGGTCACTACATACGTGTCTTCTAGCTAGTTCAAAGTCCCGGAACTCCTCTGCATTTCTTTCCTCTTGGGTGTAGAACTCTGTCTTTGTGTTCACATTCACACTACTCAGTTAGTATTATAGATTTATATACAAGCACACACACACACAGATATATATATATATATTAATATATATTTATATATATATATTATATATAATATATATATATTATTTTTCATATCCGTAGGTATATATATATTGAGCCCATAAGTCTCAGTGCACGAACATGTCACTCTAATACCATTTGTCACAAACTAAAACCTTAATACCCGCAACTAGTTATTTATATAAATAAATAACTTGAATTATTTATTTATTTATTAGTTATAATTACACTTTATAACATTTCCTTAGCACTTTGGGTTAGTTGGTGATGTAAGAACCAATCCCCAAGAGTACAACCACCCTGTCTGCAATAACTCTTCCATCACTGGCACACCTTGGATAACACCTCTCCATTAAGGTGGAGAGAACCCCGAGGCTTCCCACTGACAATGCAGTCCTTCATTAAATGTTGATGAGAGTGATTTTTAGAAAAATCTTGAATCGCAACACCTGGCCTCATCTCCACCATTGGATCAGAAGAGATCAATCATCTTCATGGCTTGAAATGTAGACTGGCAGGTTAACGCAACTCTCAATGAGGTCAGGGGTCATTTGGTTATGCAGATATGGTTGAACTTTGACTCTACGATAGAATGTGACCCGGATGGCATTATGGTGGGATGGAAAAACTTCCCTATCCGATTCACCTCTACTGGCTCACAGGTATAGAATAGAGATGCCACTAATCCCAAACCTCACATGACAATTGAATCTTTCCTTATTTGATATACATATTTTTATCTAAATCACTCTACTTGGCTCACGTATAGGTAGAAATGTCGATAGCGGGACTCTGGCTGTGGAGGAACGTGTTTTCGGTTCATCCTATAAACTAGAGGTAATGGTGACCTGACCAGAGTGATTCCATACAAGACTTTTCCTTGAGAACTGGTTATGACAGTATCATCTATTTCAGGTGTGTTTTGTCTCCTGTTGGTTGGCAATTCATCTTTCAGGTAAACTCACTCTCTATACCAGCACTTCTCAGTTAATACTCTTTCAATTTGTTTTATGCGCCTATTCTAAAGCGTTAAAATGTCTGCAGGTACATTCTGTTACAATATATATGAATATACATACCTGGAAGTAAGTTTTGCAGTGAGACCACGTTCTTACAACAATTACTGCCTTCAATTTTAGGTTGGTTCCCCTTCGTCTTACCTAACGAATGGGTTCCAAGTGAAAATCTCCATTTAGATGGAGGATTGCTTATTTTTCCTTGTGTTAATGTCTTAAGGTTTCTCGCCAGCCGAAGTGCTTTCATTAGATATACAATTTTTTGGTTATTGTAAAAGAAAAGTTATGGGTGATGAATGTGCCCATTCTTTAGCCTGATACTACTCTTTTGTATTGTCATTATGGGGTTGCATACATATAATTTAACTGAGGGTTTATATAACATTGTTGTGAT
This sequence comes from Pinus taeda, assembly GCA_000404065.3. Taxonomy (NCBI): domain Eukaryota; kingdom Viridiplantae; phylum Streptophyta; class Pinopsida; order Pinales; family Pinaceae; genus Pinus; species Pinus taeda. The sequence goes on along the minus strand of APFE031193536.1, from coordinate 183,213 downwards.
TATGCACTTTCAATTTTGCTCTATTTCTTTTCTTTTCATGAAGGCTCATCGTGAGGGTTTTCCCTAACTTTGTGTTGGCTACCTATAAACATTCATTTGGAACATGGTTATTCAGTGTTGGACTCTTATAATTGAGTTTTCATTATTATCTTTTTTTTCTCTGCTAGGGTTCAAGGTTGTCAACATATGTTTTGATGGGACAAGCTTAGCTTGGGTAATGTACAACTCTAGTCATAGCTCCATTAATACTTGAAATGGATAATGCTAAATATCATCTTTTGACTTAGGTTTCCATAGCTTGACATTTTTAGTATGTTTTTCCTGATAAAGATGGTTAAAGAAGTACTTGTTAATTCCCATGGATTGACGAAATACAGGTTCTGGTTCAATAACAAAGTAGGGTTATTAAATTTTTAGTGCGATAGTTTGTAATAAGAAAATAACAGGAATAGTTTCTCTTGTATTGTAATCTGTCCTTTTACCTAAGGTATAGAATAGCTGACGCATTCTGTTTCAGTGAATGGAAATTAAATATTGTCATTACCTTTTTATTTTTATGCAATGATGTTTGTAACTATACGACAATACTGAAAATGTAAAGAAAGATAGTATGCCTACTATTATCATTAACAGAATCTTACTAGTAATTCATTAGCATGTTAACTTGTTCATTACATAAAATAAAGAAAATACTATTATTTCTACTGATAATTATTAAACACAGAAACACTACTTATATGTTTCCCTTCTTTTCTTGTAAACATGTATGTGTTTCCCCTGCTTGGAAGTTCTCACCACCCAGCCATGGATCTGTCAATTACATCTAGAACCCCCCTTCGAGCTCTTCCAACTCCTGACAATGGCTAAAACAGTTTGGTACCCCTGGCATTAGGACTATGTCCAGCCTGAAGTCTCATACCCATTAACTGTTATCCACGGTCTTTTCCCACTGGCTAATTTTTCCAGCTCCAGGAAAAACCATTCATAGCGTAGTTCCTTCTTCCACTTTTTCCCCCAAACCCCAGGGTTCTCTCATTTTTTTTTGAAAGAAAAGATTGGAAATTGCTTGTAACTGTTTTAGGAGTTGTTTAATTGATTCTTGAGTTCTTTTACGAACTGATCAAATTATTTTAATTAATAATTAACAAAATATGTTTTGGCTTTACAGCCTAATTGTTTTAACAATCCAAGCTAAAACAGAATAAAATTGACAGTAATAAATAAAACTTAATAATAATTAAATGTTGTTGCATCCTTGGGTGTTACAATAAGTTGAGAATCTTTCACTCCTGCCATATGCCTATGGGTCTTGGGCTGTCAACCTGTTTCCTTAGGGCATACTCCAAGTGATAAAAATGCAATGTCATCTATTAAATGAAATAAAACCCACTAGTCAGCTCTACAAAGAGAGTCTGAACCAGGAGAGTCTGGCTCTGCAGAATGCTCTACATTGCTCATGTACATTACACAATATATAATAATCACAGATTTAGGGAAGTTAGAACCATAACCTAAAAAATAGAAACTAATTCCTATCTTGAGGTCTTGTGAACCAACTCACTATTCTAAGATATTCTCCATTATCTTTAACACTCCCCCTTAATGGAGAAGGGGTTCACAAATATGCCTAACATCTCCCTAAACATTTCAAACTTAATCCTACCAAGAGGCTTAGTGAAAATGTCTGCAACATTATCACATGTATTACAATATACCAAATGGATTTCTTTGGATTGCACTTTCTCCCTGATGAAGTGGAATTGTGTATCAATTTGTTTAGTGTTTTTGTGAAACACCATATTATTAGCAAGTTTGATTGAACTTTTATTGTCCCATCTTATTGTTGTTGCATCTATCTTTTCTTCCTCGACATCCTCGAGAAGTCTCCACAACCAAAGTGCCTCACACGTTGCTACACACATGGCTTGATACTTTGCTTCTGCTAAGGACAAGGAGACTGTGTTATGCTTCTTGTTGCTCCATGTGATCACCCCAGATCCAATTTTGAGTGCATGACCTGTTATGGATCTCTGATCATCTACATTTCCAGCCCGATCTGGAATCTGCAAATCCTGTCAATCTAACATCATAAGAATCAGTATAAATAATACTGTAATCTACAGTACCTTGTAGATATTTTAAAACACTTTTTGCTGCATTCCAATGGCTTTCAATTGGCTTGGACATATATTGGCTTAGCACACTAACTGCATAAGCCAAATCTGGTCTAGTGGTGGTTAGGTAGATTAGACTCCCAACCAGCTATTTGTAAAGTGTCGCATATGCCTCCTTTGAGCCATCTTCACTCTGAAGTTTGATGTTCTGTTGTAATGGTAGTACTGCAAGCTTACACTGATACATCCTAAATCTCTCTAACAGGCCTTTGACATACTTTGCTTGGGACAAAAATGTTTTTTATGAATCTCTCTAGATTTCAAGACCCAAACAGTATCTTAATTCACCAAGGTGTTTCATTTTGAATACCTGTGATATCTGTCGCTCGATTTCTTTGATCAGATATGTAGCATCACCTGTAATGATCAAATCGTCTACATATAAAGAAATCATCACTATGCACCCTTGTTCATCTTGCATGGTGTAAATATTAGGGTCATTTTTGCTTTTGTTGTAGCCAAATTGTAGAAAAATGAATCAATTTTTTCATACCAAGAACTGGGTGCTTGCTTTAGTCCATAAAGTGCTTTCTTCAATCTACAGACTAAATGTTATTTCCCTTTTTAGAAAAACCCTTCAGGTTGCTCAAAATAAACCTCCTCTTTTTAGTTCTCCATTTAAAAATGCAGACTTTACATCTAGTTCGTGTATCATCCAATGTTTCTTAGTAGCTAAGGTAATTAACATTCTGATAATGTTTAGTTTAACTGCAAGGGCAAAGGTTTCTTCTTAGTCTATACCTTTTTTTTGTGAATACCCCTTTGCTACCAATCCAGATTTTAATTTTTCTATGGTTCCATCTACATTAATCTTCGGTTTGTATAACCATTTACAACCTATGGTTTGTTTTCCTTTAGGAAGTTCAACTAGTTCCCAAGTGGTGTTCCTGATTATTGATTCATATTCTTGTTCCATGGTTGTTTTCCATTCTCTACATTCATTTTCTTCTTTATGACTAGAAGGTTCAAAAACATTCATCATACTAGTTATAAAATCATTTTCCCTATATCTTGCAAGCAATTGAGCTTTCCTACCTGATCTCCTAAGTGGTGGGGTAGCCTCAAACCTTTTCTGATCATCATTCTCTTCTTCTTCCCGTTGTTGCTGCTACTGCTACTATTGTATCTGTTGTTGTTGCTGCTGATGTTCGTCTTCTGCTTTTGTCTGTTGTTGATTCTGATTATTTTCTGCTTCTTCTTCCACCAAGTACAAAATATCCCATTATTCATTCTGCTTATCAGATTCTTCATGATCCTGCTCATGGAATATGACATCTCTACTAACAAAAATATTGTGAGTAGAGGGATTAGATAATTTATGAGCTTTATATTGTGAACAATACCCTATAAAAGTACAGCTGATGGCTTTCGAATCTAGTTTTCTTTTATCTACCTTTGGAATATGGGAAAATTCTTTAGATCCAAAAACTATTAAGTGTTTTACTGCAGGCTTAAATCCATATAATGTTTCATAAGGAGTTTTAAACTCAAGACTAGTTGTAGGACTCCTATTTTTCAAATAAACTGCAGTATTCAATGCTTTAGCCCAAAAACCATTCGAAAGATTCTTACCTTTCAACATGCTCCTAGCACATTCCACCCGTGTTCTGTTCTTTCTTTCAGTTACTCCATTTTTCTCTGGAGTATGGGGTACTGTGAACCGCTGCAATATTCTATGATCTTTACAATACCTGATAATCTCATCTTTCTTGTATTCTCCCCCTTGATCGAATAGGAGAAATTTTATCTGTTTTCCTGTTTTCCTTTCAACCATGTTTTTGGACTACTTAAAGTATTCAAATGTGTGACTCTTCTTACTCAAGAAATATACCAAAGAAAACTTTGTGTAGTCATTAATAAATAGTAAAAAATATAGTGCACCTCCTAATAATTTTGCTTGCATGGGTCCACACAGGTCTGTATGCACTAACTCAAGTATATCCCTATGTTACTTTTCTACTCGAACACGGAATTCATCTCTATGCATTTTTCCTAATGTACACACATCACAAACATTATGTACTTGCTTTAGCATAGGAAGATCTCTTACCATTTCCTTCTTCTGTAGTAACAACAAATCATTCTAATTGATATGACCAAATCTCTAATGCCATAGCTCTTTTGTAGTCAAAATCATAGGTGTCAAGGCTCGAAATGTTGCAGGTCTTACATCCAACTTGTATAGACCTCTTGTTCGGATTCCTATAGCAATTATCTTCATGCCATCTAGAAGATCTTTAATATAACACTTAGATTTTTAAAAAAACAACTTTAAGATCTTAATATGTAATCATGGATATAGAAATCAAGTTCTTTGTTATACTAGGCACATACATAAAATTATAAATTTGTTGTATATTACCATTAGGTAAAATGATAGAAATTTTCCCACATCCTTTGATCTAATGACTTTTATCATCAACTAGGTAGATTTGTGATCCGTCAAGATTTCTTTAAAATATTCAAACCATTGTTTGTTCCCTGTCATATGCGTTGATGCTCCCAAATCTATATACCAGATGTCTGCATCAACATTCTCATCACAATCTGCCATGAACAATTTGAAATTTCACTCATGATTATCATTTGCAGGATGACCTGCATGTCTTTTTGGCTTCAGTTATTCTTCATGATATTTCTTCTTCCTGCACTCTCTAGATATATGACCCAGTTTCTCATAATAAAACCACTTAATTAAAAGATTTGCTTCTATTCGGATTCATACATTGGGTCAGATTTGGTCTTTTCTGTGAACTTCTTCCATTTTGCTGTTGTGGATTTCCTTTTCCTTTGTAGAAGTTCCTTTTCACCATCAATGCAAGATCAACACTCAGGGGCTTCAGAGTCAATCTTCTCTCTTCTTCTTGCATCAGTATTCCTATTAGTTCTTCAAATTTCGAGATTTTCTCTCTCGCATTTATCCCAATGATTAACATTTGGTAGTCATCGGTCACACCATTCATGATAATTGTTACAAGATCTGTATCATCAACTGTATGACCAATGTCTGCCAATTTGTTCTTTAGATCTTTGATCCTTGCTATGAAGGCAACAACTGTTTCATTCTCCTCCATCTTCAAGGATAAGATCTTTCTCTTCAGAAATAGAAGAAGATTTGTATTCCTAATCTCATACAGATCCTACAAAATTCCCCAAATTTTGCTTGTTGATTTACATTCTCTGATATGTGGTATGATGCAATCTTTCACTGAAATCTTCAACAACGTCCTTACTTTACCCTCATGCTTCTCCCAAGCTAGGACTATTGCAGATCCAGTTGTTGGCTTTTGCTCATCCCCATTTGCAATCGTCCAAGCACTCTGCACTTCTAGTAGAGTCTGCATCTTGAATTTCCAATTCGCATAATTGAAGCCATCCAGTTTTTTATGCTCATTCAATCATGCTTCAAACATCTGATTATTCATCTTGGTGATTAATACAAATTTGACAGGTAAAAAAAATGTTATATTTACCCCAGATCTATGATAAAGATAGATCATTGATCTTCAATGTTGTTTGATCTCACAGCACACCTACAGATCACCATGGCTTCCTTCACATCCTCCAGACAACCTTCTGTTGTCAGCCTCTGCAAACTTCTCCAAGATGTAGCCTTCTCTCGGCATCCACGAAGCCTTTTTGTTATTTACACGGTCGTCACAGATGTACACCACTTATCTGAGACGTCGTCGTAGCTATACACCTAATATTTGAGATGGTAATGTTAAGTATGCTTTCGCAATCGTCACATTTATTCTCCTGAAACCTACGACGATTTCGGTTTAGTTGCACCCTCCTCTCAGCATACAGGTTCCTCAACCTTGACGCTATGATACCATGATAAAAATGCAATGTTGTATATTAAATGAAATGAAACTCAGTGGTCAGCTTTACAAAAGAGACTCTGAACCAAGAGAGTCTGGCTCTGCAGAACGCTCTACATTTCTCATGTACATTACACAATATATAGTAATCACAGATTTCGGGATGTTATAACTATAACCTAAAAATAGAAATTCCTATCCTGAGGTCTTGTGAACCAACTCACTATTCTAAGATATTTTCCATTATCTCTAACAGCCCTAAAAATTATATTATTATTTTCTTTGAAGCATACTCCAAACCATAAGAATTATGTTATTATACCCATAAAAAAGCAACATATTATATATTATAGTTATTTTTGTAATTTTTAATGAATTACTTAGATTATAAATAATTAAAATTCTATAATTATTTTAATATATATATATATATAATATAATTTATATATAAATACAAATTATATATATTATATTTTATAATATATATTTTTTATTCTAATTCTACTGACTAAGTACAATAAAGCGACTTATTTTCATATATTTTAGTTAAAATTGTTAAAATTAATTATATATTATAATTATTTTTGTAATTTTTAATGAGTTACTTATCATTATATAAAGATTATAAATAGATAGATAGATATAGATATAATTTTTATTCTAATTTTCTATTCCCTAAGTACAATAAAGCGACTATTTTCATATATTTTAGTTAAAATTGTAAAATTAAAATTTAATTTAAAAATATAAGAAACCAACAAGCTACCTGTCTCCCGTGTAATTCCTATTTGATGATACCTCATACCACCACAACATTTAGTGGTGCAAAAATAGGTGATGACCTAAGTTAATGCATGGTACATGGTTCTACGGCAAACTAAGTTAATGACCAGAGTTTGATGGCAACCTAAGTTAACGAGAACAGGAGATGAATTTAATCTCATTACACAATCAATAGTGACTTGATCTAAATTCAATTGATGTTTAATGAAATTAATTTTTCTCAGTAAGGGATTACACAGTAATTTTGTGTTATTTTTAAATTATTTGTTATAAATAATTATGTTTATTTAAATTTAATTAATTATTATAATTATTAAAAAATTGATAATATTATAATTCTAAATTATATAAATATATGTTTGCAATTCATTTAATAATTAAAAATTATAAAACATTTCGAATCTTTAATTGAACTGGACTAATATCATTTCACGAAAATATACTATAACCCTACATATATTAATACTATAATCCTCATATATTAATACGATAACCCTACATATATGAATATTTTGAAGTACAAAACGTATCAACATGCTCATGGTTAACACTTGCATTCTTTTTCATAATTTAACATCTATTTATACCTCCCACATCAATTCTACCGTCCTTCCCAAGGACTAAAGTAGGTTTTAAAAATAAAATCATTTTAATATGATACGTAGTGTAATAATTATAAATAATTTTAAGCTTTGGGGCTAGTTCAACTGGTCATCACTTTTGCTATTGAAGAATTAACACATTGCTAATATTGTACAGCGTATCATTTGGATTAGCAATATAGTAAACAAGATTAGAAGAAAATAGAAAATATTGTGGTTATTTGTTTTACTGTTACCAGCACATTGCTAAATTTGTATATGGAATAATTTGGATTAGCAATATAGTCAACAAAATTAGAAGAACATAGAAAATAATGTGGTTGTTTGAATTAGACCAGGATTAAAAGGACTATGTTATTCATCCTTTTTGTTATGTAATGGGATTATAATAAGATTAAAGTTGAGTTTCTCAATTTCTAATTTAAAGGAGGAGAGTAGTGTTTAACATGATGTTGAGAAAAAGTTAATTTAAAAAATTTAAAATAAATAAATAAATCTCATAATTACATTTATATTTTTCAAAATTTATGTTACTCGGTTAAATATTACTATTAAGTAGATTTTATTCGAGGAACATATTTTTAAATTAGTTATTATTTGAATGTTTTTGGAGATGTGGCTAGAATTATGTGAGACTTTTTTTGGTCAAATGTTCATTGTTGTTGTTTAAAAATGGATTTTCGATTGGATATATAAATTCAACACCTTGAAAAAACTTTGGACACTTGGATTGTAGAGAGCTTATAACTTAAATTTGTGATTCCATCAAATTCTTACTAGATTTTGAAGAATTTTGACAAAAAATATGTTGAAAAAGCCATGCATAGAGAGAGATCAAATTATTAGAGATGCAAATCTTTCCTCAAACTATAAATCCAAAGTTATTAAATATAATAATATCAATATTATAATATATTAATATAATATTAATATTAATAATAATAAAAAATAATAAACTTTAATATTAATTTAGATTTAATAATATTTTTTTACTTGGTATGATAACAAAATTTATAATAAAACTACATTAAATTAATATTTTCAAATATCACAATTTTGACGTGGAAATATTTATGTATTAAAAGTTTTTAATATATTATAAAAAATTGGTTTTTTAATATTTATTTTATAAATATTTAATTAAAAGAAATATTAAAATATTTTGGAGCAATGATTTTCCATTCTAAATTGATTTCTATTATACTTTTTTTCTTTTTAGATATTAAAAAAAAAAAAAAATTATTTAAAAAAAATTACACTAAAACCTCGTCTCACAAGTTCATACTAATGTGTGGGAAACTTCAAGCCTCATTTTTTCTAGACAATTTATTCTTGGAAAATTTTATATAAATATTCATCTTACTATTTTTTATCAATAATAATCTAATGATTTTATTACTTTTTATTGATGATGATGATGATGGTGGTGGTGGTGATTAACATCCACTAAGACCAAACTTTGGTCTATTCGACCTAAAGAAACAAATTATTTACTTTGATTTAACATTTTCTTCATATGCTCAAAAATCTTGGAGAGAAGCTTCCCAAGCTCACTATAATTTTACATCGTAAAAGGCTAGGAAGGTCAGTATTGCAACAAAGATTATGAAACTGAGATCTAATGTGGTTATATGCAGGGCACTCTAAGAGGAAGTGATTTTCATCGTCGATGTTCATATTCTCATAGAGATGGAAGATCCTTTCCATCCATGGTGTTTTAGGAACTGTGCAACCACTCGTTTCACTATGGAGCTCATGAGAGTTCGTTCTAATCTTGGCTATATTAATTTTCTTCTTTGATCTAGCTAAAACAGAGAGATACTTTTGATTTTTAGGGTGGGATTTATGACCTCCTAATAATATCTTAATATTCTTTTAGCTGCTAAATCTTTCTCACACCACATTTTATCCTTGAACTTAGAAGTAACAATATTTCTAATGTTATTAATGTTTTGCAATGCAACATTCTTGTCGATCTCCCAATGGTTTAACCAGGCCTTGGTGTCTGTATACCAACCTCATTTGAGTCTTAGGAGCTTTTGACTATAATTTTAAGCTAGCTTAGGAAGTCTATGGTATCCTATGTTATCGAGTTCGTTCTTGTACAACAAAAGCCTATTCATAGCTAGGCTCTCGATAGGGGAAAGACCCACTTCTATATGGAGAAAAGGATAGGGTGTATTGCTTATAATTTGTAGGTTATATGTTATAAAACACTTCTGGATTTGCTCAATCTTTCTCCAGGATTATCTAGAGATGCTGAAAGCCAAAACTTCACATCCATATAAGGTAACAGGAGTGACTAAAGTTTCAAAGAGGAACTTCTTTCTATCCCACATTATGAGGTTTGTCATTTTACAATTATTTTCAAGACCAAAATAAGATTTCCACCCCCTATTAATCCTTCTCTCAATGTTATAGTTCCAGTTGAGCTTGTGATGAATATCGATTCCTAGGTACTTGTAAGAAGACACTTCCTCCAAGTTACTATTGTCATACATAAAAATAGCGTAAGTGTCCTTCTTAGATTTGATAATCATAACTTTTGTTTTTTAGTGTTAACAATCATACCCATGGTAGAGCAGAAATCCCTAAGAAGCCTAAGTTGCGTATCAAGATTAGATGGGCACCTTGCGAGCAGAACAATATCATCAACATAGAGAAGAAGGATGATGACTATCCCAGCGAAGATCATGTGAGTACAACTTGCTTCCTCTAAACAACCTTCTAGCTTGTCGACGTAAATGCCAAATAGGGTAGAGGAGTGGGGAAAACCTTGTTTAACCTCGATATTACACTTAATATATTTCAACCATCCCTCATTGCTTTCTAACTTGGTAAGTACATTCTCGTATAACCTTATAGCGACAAATATCAACTCGAAAGGAACCTTTAGCTCTTCTAATCTACTCCATAGGTTGTTTCTAGGAATCGTATTGAAATCCTTTCTAAATTCCACAAAGAATCAAAAGAGATTGGATTTATCTTTGCATAATTCCTCCACAATGATCCTAAGCATAACGAGGTGGTCCGTTGTTGAGTATTTCCTTCTAAAACCCGCTTCGCCTTTAGCCCACTCACCTTCACTTTCAAGCCATATGCTCAACTTATTTTCCAAAATAATACGATAAAACTTGGTGAAGAGAGGGCTAATCATAATTATCCAATAATTATAGGGGTTATTAGTATTCCAACTTTTAAAAATAGGGATAATGAGGCTTTGAGTCCATGGTTTAGGGAAACCTTTATTAACTGCTTGATTGAAAAGCTTGTGGATGTGAGGGATGAGGACAAGACCTCCAATTTTTAAGATTTCCACCTCGTAACCTTCAATGTCCTTAGCTTTCTCATTTTCCAGGTGCTTAACCCCAAAAGAAATGTCTTCTAATGAGAAAACATATTTCGTTGTGAGCATGGTTTCAAAGTTATCCATGACATTTGGAGATTCATAAAGCTTTTTAAGATAGGAATTCCAGTCATGTAAAGCAATTTTGTTATTATCTTTAGTTTTCCTAGTTAGAATATACCTCCAGAATTTCTTAGGATCTACCTTAGAGGGGCATAAGAGATTCTCTTGTCTTTTACGAATATAGTTCCTCTTTTTCCTTTTAGTTAGGGCTTTGTATATTTTTATCTTTCTAATTTTAAGAGATTCATCAATAGCTTCCTTAATTTCTCTCCTCGCACTTTTACAATCTTTGTCATACCATGGGTTGGCTTTTCTATTTCTTTTGTTACTTGAAACTTCAATTGAGAACTTGGCAATAAAATATGAGAGGGTTGTAGTAAAATTATGATAGAGATATTCTATGTTGTCTATACTAGATAAAGGAAGCAAATTCGTTTTTAATTCATTTAGAAAGAGATCGTTTTTATTTTCGTTAAAGATTAAGTTCTTTTGGCTATAAGGATTATCTTCTATGGGATCTCTATGCATGACAAAATTGTGTTAGGCCTCCATACTACTAGTGTAACCCATTATTGTTATTAGTACAACCCCCTTATTATATTGATGTACCCATGTAGTCGCCATATTGTTGATATTGTGCCCCATAGAAGCCCACTATTGTTATTATTGTGTCATTACATTATTATTGTTATGTCGGCTTTGATTATATTATGACCTGTTAGACTCCTATATATAGAAAGGAGGTCTTGTCATTTGTATCATACAGGAATTGTTCATTTGTGTAATGTAAAGGAGGTTTCCCCCTTGAAGAGGCTGAATTCTAAGGCATTTATCTCTCTTTTCTATCTTTTTGTAAGCTGGTTTCATAACATTTGGTATCAGAGCTTGGATTATAGGGTTTCCTTGCTCCAAATAGGTCATCATGGAATTTGCACTATAAATTTGTTTCTACGATGTTTCAGATGCTTAAAATAAAACCCATTTGGGTTGAAATTGTTGTGAACCTCGAGTCTGAAATTTAGAGCTTTTCATGCTATATTTGCAGAGATATGATCTAAGGAAGTTGGCCTTTTTGCAGACTCCCAAATTACATTCCAAACAGGTGATATGGGGAAAATAGTCGTAACTTTTGTTTTGAGAATCATATTGAAATTTCACAAAAAGTTATAGAAATAGGATGGACAGTAGTTTCCTCTGTATATTTTTTAGATCCTAAGGTCAAAACAATGACATGTGGCACTTCATACAATTTAGCTCTTTTGAAAAGTTATATAATCAGGTCATTTTGGAAGACGGTGCATAAATCTTTCTTGGAGAATCTAAATTCAATTAGACTAGTGGCATTGGAAAGAGAACACAGAGAGCTACCATAGGAAGAAATTTCAAAACTTAGAGATATAAAATTACAGAGTCACAATCGTTTCAAGATCGAGCTCCTAAAATCAAGAAAAAGCAAGATGAGGAAGTTTGATGGAAAGGATCTAGTAAATTGGATACTACAAATGGAGAAATATTTTGATCTACATGGTGTACCACAATTACAAAAGGTATGTATTGCATCTAATTATTTAGAACCGAATCAATTTTTATGGTATAAAGGGATTTTTTCTCATAAATCACTTGTCACATGGTCAATTTTCACGAAGGAAATGATAGTAAATTATGAGGATACAAAGAGAAACACCTTCTTTAGCCAACTGATAAATCTAAACAAAAGTGTTCAATGGTAGAGCACATTGAGGACTTTCAAAAATTGAATATAAGGGAAAATGATATTCTAGAGAAGCAGAGGATTGATGCCTCCATAGGGACTTTAAAGGATAACATTCAACATGAGGTTCATCTTTGGGAACCTGATTTAATGGAGAAGTGATTCAGGTTGGAACGAAAAGTTATGGAAACAAGGAATTCTACCTGTCACAACTATAAACATTGAAGTGTTGTTTCTCCTAGCCTTCCACAACCTACAAGGGTGATACCACAACAATTGGAAGAAGAAAGAGAAAAAAGGCTTTGTTAAACTTGTGATAGCAAATGCACTAAAGGTCATAAGTGTACTGAGAAGAAATTATTTTACATAGCTTATGAAGAGGAGGAAGAAAAGTATCAAGAAAAATGAAAAGAAGAGGATATACACTAGGAACCAACCCTAGAGAAAGAAGAAATGAATCCGACCATATCTTGTAAAGCATTGGCAACAATTACCACTCCTCAAACTCTCAAGATAGAAGGACATATCAAGAAGAAAAAGGTTCAAGAAGTGAAAGATCACATCGAGAAAAAGGAAATGAATCCAAACATATCTTGTAATGCATTGGCCAGAGTTACCACTCCTCAAACTATCAAGATAGAAGGACATATGAAGAAGAAAAATGTTCAAGAAGTGAAAGATCACATCGAGCATCAAGAAATGAATCAGACCATATCTTGTAAAGCATTGGAAGAAATTACCACTCCTCAAACTCTAAAGATGGAAGGACATATCAAGAAGAAAAGGGTTCAGAAAGTGAAATATCACATCGAGCATCAACAACAAGTTGTTCAACTTTTAAAGGATAACACCACCCTGGGTCAAAATCGAATGAAACAACATGTCAATCAACATCGCAGTGAAACATGTTTTGATGTAGGTGATTTGGTATTTTTACAACTACATATCAAGCAAGCTATTTATGAGAAGGAAATGTTGGAAATACTACATGCACTTAAGAAATGGCGACCTTACCCAATGGGAAGACACTAAAAGGTAAAAATGGATCATGATAGTTTTAAATACTTTTTAGAACAAATATTATCTTTAGAAGAACAGAAAAAACAGGTCACACATATGTTGGGTTATGACTTTGACATCATCTATAGAAAATGGAAGAAAATTTTTCTTGTAGATGCACTCTCAAGAAAGGATGAGGATGTGGAAGCATTGTTTTGTGTTATTTCTATTATCCAACCAGATTGGATAAAAAAAGAAAGGGATGAATGGAAGAAGGATGAAGAAGTGTGGCCACTCATTCAAAAGTTGTAGAAGATCCCAATTCAAACAATATTGCGAGAACTTGAAGAGGAAGGAAAAATCATATTGGAACTTGGAGCAATCATAGAAACAAGAACTCAACAGTTACGAAATAGATCAATTTCAAAGTATCTTATCAAGTGGAAGAACGTACCTGTTAAAGATTCCACATGGGAGGACAAGAATTTTGTACAAAAGCATCAAGAACTACCCATGTGTTGAGGACAACACTTTTTGAAGGAGAGGGGCATGTTAGGCCCCTATACTACTAATGTAACCCATTATTGTTATTAGTACAACCCCCTTATTATATTGTTGTACCCATGTAGTCCCCATATTGTTACTATTATGCCCCATAGAAGACCACTATTGTTATTATTGTCCATTACATTATTATTGTTATGTCAGCTTTGATTATATTATGACCCCTTAGACTCCTATATACAGAAAGAAGATCTTGTCATTTGTATCATTCAGAAATTGTTCATTTGTATAATGTAAAGGAGGTTTCCCCTTGAAGAGGCTGAATTCCAAGGCGTTTATCTCTCTTTTCTATCATTTTGTTAGTTTGTTTCATAACAAATTGAGAGTTCTAAGTAAAGTTCTATGATCAGAGTGAGGCTCATGGTCAATTAAGATGTAAAATTTTATTATTTCATTTTATAAAGGGAGATTGGAAATAACATAGTCTACCATGTTGCTACCAAGCCCATGGATGCAGGTCATCTGGCTAGAATTGGGCCACTTCTTTAGACCGTTGCAAATTATGAGATCCTAAGGACTATAGAGCTTAACTAGCTCTGACCCAAACAAATTCTCCCTGAGGTCTTGAGAGCTCCTTTTGTACTAGCTAGCCACAGTAAGGTCTTCGTCTAACCAAAGAGGATTAGGGTTGGAATGATTTCTTAGAAGAACGACTTGGTTTCTTGAAGTTCGAGCATTAAAGTCACCCATTAAAAGGATATTACCTCCATTCCTTAAACTAGAAATATCATCCACTAAACCATTGTAAGGACTATTTTTATATGGATTCTTTTTCTTATAGAAGTTAGAATTGATGGGGGGAAATAACAGATTGCTATGTAGGTATTTTTATCATTAATGTTAGTAATCTATATCCAACTATATTGGTTGTCAGGGTCATTTCTATAAATCCTATCATGGGGTGGGGGGGGGGGGGTGGGCGGGGGGGGGTCATTTCTATAAATCCTAGCATGGGGGGAGATGTTCTTCTTAATGTAACAAGCTATACCCCCAATGCCTCTATAGGAGGATCTCTTGTTCCAAGTAGACCATAGTGCGAAGCCATCTATGTTAGGGACCTTAGATTGTTCATGCTCCCAAGTTTCAACAAGAAATATAATATCAACATCATTCGAGATCCAACTTAGCTTGTGGACTTTGTTCCATTGAAAGCCCTGAAAGTTCCAGGAAACAATCTGGAGCATGTTGAATTTCTATTTATTACTATCTTTCTAGCTTCTATCTCGAATAACGACTTTTCTATTTCTGATAATTGCCCATTTTCCTTCCTTCCTAGCTTTTTTCACCTTTTGAACCTCCTTTCTTCATTCTGCTTGATCTTTTGGAATGAGATCTTCATTTATAAATATTCATGTTCCTTTTAGACTTAAGGTTTTACTAAGTATGTCATACTTATGGCCAGTAGAGCTCACCTTTATTCGGATCAACCTTCCTTTATTCTCAGTTCGTTTCCCCAACCTTGTTGCTTTTGTGAGACACATTGTTTCAATTTTTAATCTATTATGTAATTTTGTCTGGGTTATGGCTAAAGTATCCTCATTTACCTTCTCTTTCAAATCGAAGATTATAAGGTTCAAGGGCCTTTTGTTACACTCATGGTCTAATTCTATCAATTTTTTCATTTCATCTTTAATTGGTTTGATATCTAACTTACCTGCCACACTATTTAGGGTGAGGAGGCTATTAACTTTTTCTTCTAGTTCTTTAAACGTGTCGTTCATTTTAAGACTCCCTAAAGTATCATCATCTCCTTGCCGGGATGTTTGGTTCGTACCTTGGTTTTGGTTTTCTATAACCTACCACCTAGTCTCCATTGCCTCCATTTTATTCTCCAATAGTTCTCACGTGCCTTAAATTTTTACCTTAAAACTCATCTTTGTATTTTGGATCAAGAGAATATTCGAGATGTTATGAGTTTTTCTCTCTACTAAGGACATTTTAG
Source organism: Pinus taeda (assembly GCA_000404065.3). Lineage (NCBI taxonomy): Eukaryota > Viridiplantae > Streptophyta > Pinopsida > Pinales > Pinaceae > Pinus > Pinus taeda. The sequence goes on along the minus strand of APFE031193536.1, from coordinate 167,205 downwards.
TATTTTGGATAAGAGAATCTTCCAAATTTTATGAGTTTTCCCTTTACTAAAGACTATGAAAATCGCCTAGTGGTTAGATTCATTTAATTCTTGATTAATTAGTTAAATTTTTGTAACTTTAACTAAAGCTTTTTCAAAAATGTTGAATATTTCTATTTTCTGTCAAATGAAAATTTCTTTTTACTTTTTGAAAACCTTATTCGAATTTTTTATTGGCTGAGTAAACCTTGATGTGAGAGAATTTCCTTTGTGAAGGGTGATATAATTTCAATATTTGTATGTGACAGAATTTCATATGTGGAGGGTGATATAATTTCAATATTTGTCAATGTCTCACAAATAATGTAAAATGAAAAAAAAAACTAATTTTCTAAATGGCCATTTTTTTAGTGAGTGCTTTGACACTGACACATTGACAGTATTAGCTAGCCTGAAACCGACACTGACACTACTAGCCTAACATTGGCATTGTTAGATGATTCTAATCTATTTGAATGTGTGGGGTTGAAAAACATCATTCGAGTCCCGAATGAGGCCAAGCTCGAACAACACTATGCACGTTATATGACTTTTTCTACAACATAGATATTATTGTTTGGAGTTGACTATACGGGGCCTAAAATACTAGCATAGCTCATTTAAAAGTGATTTGCAATGCTACAAAGCTAATGGACAATAGTATTACATAGAATCATATATGCACAATTTTCAAACTATGTTAAACAACACTTATCATTCCACTGTAATCAACCGGCTAGTATCTATTGCATGGTCCCACATCACGGAATATCATATATTAAAATATAAGTCTTTTCGACATTTATTCAGTGAGTCGATGCGTAATGAGGACATTTTTCAAGTGCTTAATAAAATTTACTCTAATAACCTGTTTCGTTACTAGCCAATCTTTTACTTTGACTAGATTCTCCTATTAATTTAAAAACTTTATCAAAGTATAATCAACGAATCTTGATATCCATGATTCATGAATGCTAAGGGAATTTGTTATCTCACATTTGTGATTTAAATACTTATTATCCAATATTAAATGAAGTGTCTTTTTAATGTGTGAGGAAGAAGTGTTGCGTGGGATAAAATTTGTGTGAAGCAAGGAACGCAAATTTCTTTCCACAATGTTTCATATCTCTGCATCCATCTTAATCTTATTTTCCTCTGCACGTGTACATAAGCATCACTTAGATATTATCTTGTTCATCTTCCTTCTTTTCACACATGACAATTTCTTCACTATTTCGGCCCATGATAATTTATATTTAAAAAATATCTTCTATAGTAGATATCACTAGATGATCTATCTCTACTCTTATTAACACTTCACCGGAAAATTCATCATCATATTAACATGCTCATTTAACAAAATATGATTTTCTAAAGGAAAATATATTACCTCAACAACTGTTTTTGTATCCTCAAGTAATGTATATATACTACTTTTTAGTTTGTTGTTTCAAAAACTCCTCCTCACTCATCATTAATAGTTGACTACTAATCTTTATTGTTTCATCTTCATCCTTTATTGGTAGCAATGTGTGTTTCTCACCATCCTATTCAAAAGTGTATTTCTTGCTTCTCCCATTATGCATTGCTTTTGTATCATACTACCAAGTTCTGCCTAACAAAACATGACATACATCCATGGGCATAACATCATAAAGTAATTTATCTTTGTAGCATCCAATGAGTAATTCTACTTCACATTACTCATTTACCAATATATGGTGTCCATTATACATCCATAACGCTTTGTATGGAGTAGGATACATTATCCTCTTCAGATATAACTTCTTGATCATCATTGTAGACACCAAATTATCAGTCTTTCACTAGCAATAATAACCTTATAACATTTAGCTTTTGACTTACATGTGGTTATAAATAATTCTTTTCTGTTTGGAGGCACTTTAATCTCCTTAGCAAACTTCAACAAAAATATTTTCATTATCAAAGATTCTCTAACTTTTGGTGCATTCTCATGCACCAAGGAATTTTGCATATCTTCCTATGTAATGTGGATTTTTCTTGTATTTTTGGAAGCTATTTTTGGACATTCATTATATTTATAACCAATTGCATTACATGTGTAAAATATAACAACAAAGCTTCATCCTCTATCTCTTTCATATGGTTTATTTCTTTGAAATTTCCTCTTCTTATTGATTGTTCTAGTTGATGGGAACTGCTTATTTCTTCTGGATGCTCTGGAAATCTTCCCCGAGTACTTATTTTTACAATGATTTCTGTTGTACATGGCCCCTTTTATATCTAGATTTGTTTCCTTGTCAATGCCTCTTCCACCTTGAGAGCTACTTAATATGCTTTTTCAATGGTTCTTAATGGAAAAATAGTCAGCTCATCTTAGATTTCATATCTTAAACCCTTAATATATCTAGCAACCTTTTGAATGTCTTATTCTACATGACCAACCCTTATGCTTAACTTATAAAGTTATTTTATATACTCTTTTACGAAATTTGATTTTTATTTGAGATTTTACATTTCTATGAAAATATTTAGTTGATAATCCAAACAAATAAATTTACCCTTTAAGTTTTCCACCACTTCGTCCCAACTGGTAATAATCTTCTTTCCTTTGTTTCGCCATTCTTCTTGCAAGTTATCCCACCAAAGTGAGGCTTCACCCTTCTATCTGATCAATGAAAATTTCATCTTTTTCTCCTCGGCTAGATTCTCATATTCAAAATATTTGTCCATAGAATTGATCTAATAATTCAACTCCATAATTTAAATTTTCCTCGTATATGTGTACCTCCAACCTTGACCTGATGCTCAATCATGCAAATATCTTAATCAGTTTCTCTTCTAAAGTCTCCTCTTCAGTGTTAGTTTCTCCTTATAATGTCTATTCTAGATCACTGATGTCACTAGTGTGGGTTATTCTTCTTTTTGTAATCTACATTGCATCTAATCTTGTTATTATGCTTTTTTACTTCATCGAATAAAATTTGGTTGGTAGTTGGTATTCCTCGACCAATTCCAACTCCTATAGCTTCTTTAGCTCTATGTGCCATATTCTACACAATTTATTTTACAATCATTTGGTTCCAAACATAGGTCTCAATGTAGATCAAACCTCTACACAATCTCTATGCATATTCTTTTTTTATGTAACCTCTACATAGCCTCAATGCTACACATAAACCACCAAGCATCTTACTCTCCACATGTCACGAATCCCCATTCATATTTAATTACATGGTAATATTGTAATTATAGAAAAATTTTGTTTTTTTTTATGCATATGTATTAAACCTTACATTTGGTCAAATGTTTGGTGAATTTTCACGTCACCACCGTTATAATTTTTTTTTTAAAACACTACCCCGCCAACCTTATAGTACCTACGTTGGCACATTGTAATCACCACTTTACATTTACGTTGGCACACTATCTCACCAACCTCATACCTCGTCGCTGTTAAACATTTGGATTTTCATGTGTACCATATGGTTGAGCTGGCAGTGTGGCAGTAGTTCATTTCCATCTTCATTAATTGGTAACTCGTCGAGCGTTGAACAACTGGCTCTCTCCTCATAGAATGTTTCCTTTCCGTCCTGATTTTTCCCTGGCAGTAGTTTTTGCCATTAATTGTTACAGGCACAGTACTTGGTGTCTCGGGATTCCAGATTGATCAATGGAGGTGATCCGCTCTTCCTCCATCGGACGGCCAGGAATTAATATGGTAACTTTACATGGAGTTTTCTAGGGTTTTAGGATTCATTGGTCGTGCATAATGGTTTCCAGGGGTTTCCCTCGCTTGCAGTTTTGCACCAGAGATATTGTCTGTGTTTTTTGGGCTGGAGGCGAGGCCGAGCGCTGCCTATGTGAAGAGATACAGGTATTTCCCAGCACATTCCTTCTTGATACCTTTGAACCAGGTATTTCTGCATTCATTTGTGCTTTCGTCATTGATGAGCTGGTATCTGGGATTGTAGTTTCTCCTAATCTACTTCTCTTGATGAACATTGCAGGGTTTGGGCGAACCCATGCCGTGGAGTATGGTGTACCAGCAGTTTGCTAGGTGTTCGGGTTCCCACATTCCGGGTATGGTCCCCTTAAGACCTCTGCTATGATAAAAGAGTTGAAGGTTGGTGCCAGTTCCCCTGGTTAAATATTTCTTTGTTATTTCCGGGTTGCTCATTGAGTTTTCTGTTGAAGAAACAGTTTCACTGAAATGTTTCTTCTTCGGAGAGGGGAAAACTGTCGATTGTTGTTCCATGAGGCATCGAACTTATGGATTTTGTATATTTTATCATTCCTTATCTTTGATGGAGAACTTCCAGTTCCGGATGGTTAGCTTGTAATACTATGTACTGTTTATTACATACGAACACAGTTTTATACGAGTTCTTGGTCATATATGAGCAATGGTTTCATTGTATACTTGGACTTTTGGTTAATTAGTTGTGCGCTCTGGTTATGGCATTCATTTGAACATATTTAAGAGTATATTTATGTTGTTGTTGATTCTTGCATTCTGTGCGCAATACAGTTAATGGGTTCTATTAATTTCTTTTTGTTTTGAATATAACAAAGCTTCCGCTTGCTTGGATGTATTTCTCATTTGATTTCCACTATTGCTCTATTCTGTATGAGAAAGAATTTGTTTGAATGTGCTCTAGTGCATGCTAGCGCTATAAGTTGTTCTGGTTTACTCATTAGTTTAACAGTGGTGGAACTTGTCGGCATCTCTGTACTTTCTCAATAATCTGTTGTATATACGTGGATATCGTGAACCATACGCCGCGGCTATACCTGTAGAGTGACATATTTATATACATTCTCCATATCGGTTTTCTTGTATAGTCTAGAGTTTAATACTGTGGAATTTATGTATGCGATTGTCATATTGAGATTACTTGATAATGAACTCGTCATCGTATGGAAAGGCCGTAGAATTCTCTAACGGTCCTTGTTCTAATTTATATGATACTACAGGTACTGTGCTATAATTTGTCTATTTGTTATTGTCCGACATGATATGCGAAAATGATTAACTATGATGAGAATTCTATTCTGTTGACTCTTCTTCTGCTTTACTTTACCGAGCAGGGTTTTAATGTACTTTATTATAATTGTGGCGTTTATTTTTCTATATGGTTAATCTTTTATGTTACTGGATATCTATTCCTTACTAATTTACTGGTGTTTCCAATTTAACAGTTCTACAGACCAATGGGCAATTTCTATTTTCCTGTCCTTCTCTTCATAAGCCCTCATGCTGTTCTGCTACCTGGACTTAAGAGGCCGCGAGTTTCTTTAACGATGCTTGGAGCCACTTAAATCCTAAGGCACCACCTATTCTGATTGTTTAAATGACCCATCTTTATTACAAAGAAATAAGTTTTTTTTCTGAAGAACATATTCTTACAAATTGCAATCAAGCCCTCAACCGAGGTAATCTACTATATATTTAATAACAAAACAACATACTTACCTGTATTGCTATACACACAATTTCCCACTTCTCCTGAATGCGGGAAAACCGGTTTCGAGCTTGTCTTTCCTCCCAACCACAAGACCGTCTGAAAGATCGAGTCTCCCCCCAAGCTTCTTTTGCCAGGCCACTACCTTCAGCAAATTTTAATACACCTCAGTGCTCATGCTATCTAGTCCTCACCAGACTTAGCATGTTTTTCCTCTTTCCTTTTTCCCGTCTGTTCCTCTAACAACCCAGTCTCTCTCTTCCTTTCATTTTACTATGGAAGAAAAGGAAAGCAGTTAGGGTTTCCTTGGCAACTGTTTTCTTTATTACATCAAGAAAAGAAAAACAACTTCCCCAAGAGCAATTATCATATTTGATTTATTCAATCCACTTCCAATTATAAATTAATAACATTTATAATTATATAATTTTGAAAGTAAAAATAATTCTTGTTCAATGTTTTACCCATGATGGTAACAACTGAAAAGTTATTTATAAATTTTCCGAGGTCATTACATCTCCTCCCCCTGAGATTGGACATCGTCTCGATGTCTCTCAGCCATAAACAACTCTGGATAGGTCCTTTTCATCAATGTTTCATCTTCCCAAGTGGCCTCCTCAAGCCCATAATGTCGCCACTGCACCTTAACTTGGGTAATAGCTCGTCTCCGCAGCTACACTTCTCTCCAGTCGAGGATGCTCAGTGGTTCGACCAGAACCTCTCCTTCCGGCTCGACCTGCCACATACAATGTTTTAAGTTAGTTTTTTTTTTAATTCTTTTTCCAGGCTCATTGTAATCAACAATTCCCACCTGAATATCCTGCCATTTAATCACCTGTCTAGGATTATAGACATGTTTCTTTAACACAGAAACATGGAAAACATTGTGAACCCGAATGTGGCTTGGCAAGGCGAGTTGGTACGCCACTGGTCCGATCCTTGCCAAGACTTGGAATGGTCCACAGTATCGGGGTGCTAGTTTGGCACACCCACTCCACTGCAAGGTGCTCCTTTTGGCTTGAATTTTAATATAAACATGGTCTCCAACCTGGTATTCCTTGAACCTTCTTATGCGATCAACAAAATTTTTCTGTCTGTCTTGAACATCTTTCAAATTGGCGCGTACTTTTTTTACCATGTCTTCCATTTCCGTAAGCATGTCCGGTCCCAAACTCAGTCTATCTTTGGGTCCGCCCCAATTTGAAGGCGTGTGGCATTTCCGACCGTACAAAACCTCGAAAGGGCTCATTTGCGTTGAGGTATGATACCCATTATTATACGCAAATTCCACTAAGTGTAAGTATTCTTCCCACTGCATAGGTTGCTGCATTACATAAGCCCTTAACATATCCTCCACCATTTGGTTTACTCGTTCTGTCTGTCCGTCGGTTTGAGGATGATACGTAGTGCTAAAGTTCAGCTGAGTTCCCAGTTCAACGAATAACGTTCTCCAAAAGGCGGATGTAAATTTCACATCTCGATCCGAAATTATTGTCTTTGGAAGCCCATGTAATCTGAACACATTCTGCATAAAGATGTGAGCGATTTGTGCAGCCCTATATGTGGATTGCACAGGTGTAAAATGTGCAGCTTTACTCAACTTGTCTACAATCACCATAATGGAGTCATTATTTTTCTTTGTCTTGGGTAGTCCAGTGATGAAATCCATGGAAATGGTTTCCCATTTCCATTCTAAAATAGGTAGTGTTTGTAATAATCCGGCTGGGTGCTGATGTTCTGCCTTAATTTGTTGGAATTCTAAACATCGTGCCAAGTATTCAGCCACGTTCTTCTTCATCCCTGGCCAAAAGTAATCTTTCCTAATTGCTGTAATCATTTTCTGGTAACCTCGGTGACCCGCGTAATGGCTAATGTGGAATTCATCCAATCTCAGATTCTTAATAATGTTTTGGTTTGGTACATATAATATTTTCTTGTAGTATAACATTCCTGCATCATCCAACTCATATCCTTGCTGATTTTTCTCATTGGAGGACTGTTGTAATTGCTGTTTTATTTGCTGATATTCAACATCTTGTTCTGTTGTTTTCTCTATCATTTCCCCGAAAGGACTCTTCCATCCACTGATGGTAATTTCGTACAAATTGTGTACCTTTCGACTTAAGGCATCTGCCACTCAATTTTCCTTTCCCTGTAAATGTTTAATGTCAAAATCAAAACCGCTTAAGAAATCTACCCATCTCGCTTCTCTAGCATTGAAAGTGGGCTGGCTAAAATAATTTGTCAGAATGTGATGGTCGGTTAGCAATAAAAACTTCCTGCCCATAAGATAATGCCGCCACATTTTTAAGGCATGTATGACGACAACCAATTCTAAATCATAAGCAGAGTATTTCTGCTCATGCTCTTTCAGTTTCCGAGACTCGTATGCAATCACTTTACCTTCTTTCATTAGTACACCTCCCAAACCTTCTTTGCTTGCATCTGTGCATACCACATAATCCTTGTCAAGATCAGCAATACTCAAAATGGGCGTTGTAGTGAGCAGATGTTTCAACTGCTTAAAGCTTTTCTGGCAGTTTGTGGTCCATTGGAATGCTTTCCCCTTTTTATGCAATGAAGTGATGGGGAAAGCCACTTTGGAGAAGCCTTCCACGAATCATCGATAATACCCGACTAATCCCATGAAGGACCGAATATCCGCCACATCCTTGGGTATGGGCCAATCCATTATAGCTTTTATTTTTTCTGGGTCCACTGCAATCCTGTCCCTTGTAATTACGTGACCCAAGTATTGGATTTCTTCCTTGAAGAAATCACATTTAGTAAAATTGGTGTATAACTGATGTTCTCGAAGGGTCTGTAGCACCATTCTGAGATGTTCCTGGTGCTCTTCTTTGGTGCGAGAATATATCAATATATCGTCAATAAATATCAACATGAATCAATCTAAAAATTGATGAAATATGTTGTTCGTTAGACACATAGGTTGCAGGGACGTTTGTTAATATGAAAGGTAATACCACAAATTCATAATGACCATACCTTGTTCTAAAAGAAGTTTTAGCAATGTCTTCTTCTTTAATTCGGATCTGATGGTAGCTTGATCGCCGATCAATCTTAGAGAACATTGTTGCACCTTTTACTTGATCAAACAGTTCATCGATCCGAGGTAATGGATATTTGTTTTTGATGGTCAGCTTATTCAAATGGTGATAATTAATACACATCCGTAAAGTTCCATCTTGTTTCTTAACAAATAATACCAGGGCTCCCCATGGTGATACGCTGGGCCGAATATAGTTTTTATCCAGTAATTCTTGCAACTGCATTTTTAACTCTGTTAATTCAGGCACAATCATTCTGTAAGGTGCTTGTGATACCGGGGCTGCACCTGGTACCAATTCGATAGTAAAGTCTATATTCCTTTTTGGTGGTAATCCAAGAATTTCTTCTAGAAACAGATCTGTAAACTCTCATATCACAGGGATGTCATCCAGTGTTGTTGTTTTATCCTTAGAATCAGAATATCCCACTTGAATAGCATAAATCTGGCACCGTTTTTGGATACACTTCACCAGTTGGGTTGCGGTTATTGGGCGGATCTGCATGGGTCGCTTAATTCCCTGCATTTCCTTCCTGTCTCCGTGCTGATCTCTGTAATATATAATCTTGGTTTTGCAGTCCACTAAAGACCAGTGCTTTTCCAACCAGACCATTCCAATCAAAACATCATATGAGCCAAGAGGGAGTACATTTAAATCATCCATTACCGGTTTTCTAGCTATGGTAAAGGAACAATCATTGATTTTTTCCATTACTTGTCTCTTGGCCCCAGTAGCCAATTGTACCAGCCAAGGGGTTTTGAATTTAACAGGCTGTAAATTACAATGTTCTACTATTTTTGGACTTACATAACTTAGTGTAGCCCCTGGGTCAATTAAAACAACTATGGTAAGGTCTGAGATTTTACCTTCAAATTCGACCATGGTTGGTTGATATTCTGCTTGCTGATCATCCAATGCTGCATTAATTCTTGGCACGGTACGTCTAACCTCGCCAACCGTTGAAGCTTCATGAATTTGGGATAGTTGTTCAGTTCCCTTACGTTGTGGGCAGTTTTTGACATTGTGCGGCCCTCCACAGCCCCAGCACTGAACCGAGGGTCTTGCTGTCCCTTCGCTATCCAATCTTGCATGCTGCTCACTAACCCGGGACTCATTTACTATCTTGAATTTAGATGCAGTATTTGATGGAATTCTATTGTTCAGTCCTTTGCCATTCCCCTTGCTTCCACCACTGTGATTTCCTCTGTTGCTTCCGATTGACTTGAAACTCTTTTGCTCATTCCATTTCCTACCAGCAGCTTCCCCTTTTTGCTTACTTTGTTGATAGAAAATTCTGGCTTTACGAATTGCCTCATCCATTGAATTTGGATTGTGAAACTCAATCCTCTCTTGCATATATGGTGGCAAACTGCTAACAAATCGTTGCACTTTTGCCTTTTCCTCCCTTATATATGGTACATAGTGGATCAAGGAGGTAAAACGGGTGATAAATTCATCCATGGTCTGCTACCCCAACCGCAAATCATGGAATTCCCTTTCCTTTTCATCATAGAAGCGTTCGGTTAAATACCTCTCCTTAAAATACCTTTGGAAATTTTCCCAAGTAATAGTCTGCTCGGTTACTCCCTTTACAATTTTAACTTCTTCCCACCATAAGGTAGCCTTTCCCTGCAACTGGAAAATAGCCAATCGCACCTTAAGGTTATGGTCGTAATCGTACAACTAGGAATACTTGTTCATATTGATCAACCATGCTTCAGCTGCTTCTTCTTGTTCCCCGTCAAAGTGCGGTGGTTTTATCTTACGAAATTCCCATTGTAACTCCACCCTTTGCCTCTTTGAGGTTTGTTGTTCATACGCATTATCATAACGTTTCTCCTGTTCTTTTGATATTCTTTGCTGTTCCATGCTAGGATTAACTGGTAGCTGGTTTTGTTTATCAGACAAACTTTTAAATATTCTTTCTTGTTCCATTCTTAATCGTGCATTGTCCTCTCGCAACCGAGCCATCTCACTCTTCAGCTCCTGCACTGTTTCCAGAATCACCTGGTTTGTATTTCTGGCTTCTTTCCCCAGTTGTACCCATAATTCAGGGTTATTTTCGGGTCCATGTGCTCCTTGTCCCATTGCATATCTGCGAGATGCACTATCTGTCCTCCTCATGTTGAAATCCTTTGAATTCCTAATCCTGTACTAGATCATAAAATTTTAATGACAAAATAAGAGGATGTTAATGTACTAAACAGTAACTGTACAAGTAAACATATTTTTATTATAGATAACACCTCTATATGCCACCTCTATCTTGCCCAGAGGCCTCAGTTTTGTAACTGGGCTCTGATACCACATGTCATGAATCCCCATTCATATTTAATTACATGGTAATATTGTAATTATAGAAAAATTTTGTTTTTTTTTATGCATATATATTAAACGTTACATTTGGTCAAATGTTTGGCGAATTTTCACGTCACCACCCTTATAATTTTTTTTTTAAAACACTACCCCGCCAACCCTATATTACCTACATTGGCACACTGTAATCACCACTTTACATTTACGTTGGCACACTATCTCACCAACCTCATACCTTGTCGCTATTAAACATTTGGATTTTCATGTGTACCATATGGCTGCGCTGGCGGTGCGACAGTAGTTCATTTCCATCCTCATTAATTGGTAACTCGTCGAGCGTTGAACAGCTGGCCCTCTCCTCGTAGAATGTTTCCTTTCCATCCCAATTTTTCCTTGGCGGTAGCTGTTGCCATTAATTGTTACAGGCACAGTACTGGGTGTCTCGGGATTCCAGATTGATCAACAGAGATGGTCTGCTCTTCCTCCATCAGATGGCCAGGAATTAATATGGTAACTTTACATGGAGTTTTCTAGGGTTTTAGGATTCATTTGTCGCACAGAATGGTTTCCAGGGGTTTCCCTTGCCTGTAGTTTTGCACCAGAGATATTCTTTGTGTGTTCTGGGCTGGAGGCGAGGCCGAGCGCCACCTACATGAAGAGATACAGGTATTTCCCAACGCATTCCTTCTTGATACCTTTGAACCAGGTATTTCTGCATTCATTTTTGCTTTCGTCTTCGATGAGCTGGTATCTGGGATTGTAGTTTCTCCTAATCTACTTCTCTTGATGAACATTGTAGGGTTTGGGCGAACCCACATTATGGAGTATCGTGTAGCAACAGTCTGCCGGGTGTTCGGGTTCCAACATTCCGGGTACGGTCCCCTTAATACCTCTGCTATGATAAAAGAGTTGAAGGTTGGTGTCGGTTCCCCTAGTTAAATATTTGTTTGTTATTGCCACGTTGCTCATTTGGTTTTCTGTTGAAGAAACGGTTTCACTGAAATGTTTCTTCTTCGGAGAGGGGAAAACTGTCGATTACCGTTCCATGAGGCATCGAACTTATGAATTTTGTATATTTTATCATTCCTTATCTTTGATGGATAACTTCCAGTTCCAGATGGTTAGCTTGTAATATTGTGTACTGTTTACTACATACGAACACAGTTTTATACGAGTTCTTGGTCATATATGAGCAATGGTTTCGTTGTATACTTGGACTTTTGGTTAATTGGCTATGTGCTCCGGTTATGGCATTCATTTGAACATATTTAAGAGTATATTTATGTTGTTGTTGATTCTCGCATTCTGTGCACAATACGGTTAATGGTTTATGTTAATTTCTTTTTGTTTTGATTATAACAAAGCTTCCGCTTGCTTGGATGTGTTTCTCATTTGATTTCCACTATTGCTCTGTTCTGTATGAGAAAGAATTTGTTTGAATGTGCTCTAGCGCATGCTAGCGCTCTAAGTTGTTCTGGTTTACTCATTAGTTTAGCAGTGGTGGAACTTGTCGGCGTCTCTGTACTTTCTCAATACTCTGTTGTATATACGCGGATATCGTGAACCATACCCCGCGGCTATACCTGTAGAGAGACATATTTATATACATTCTCCATATCGATTTTCTTGTATAGTCTAGAGTTTAATACTTTGGAAGTTATGTATGTGATTGTCATATTCAGATTACTTGATAGTGAACTTGTCGTCGTATGGAAAGGCCGTAGAATTCTCTAACAGTCCTTGTTCTAATTTATATGATACTACAGGTACTATGCTGTAATTTTTCTATTTGTTATTGTCCGACATGATATGCGAAAATGATTAACTATGATGAGAATTCTATTATGTTGACTCTTCTTCTGCTTTACTTTACTGAGCAGGGTTTTAATGTACTTTATTATAATTGTGGCGTTTAGTTTTCTATATGGTTAATCTTTTCTGTTACTGGATATCTATTCCTTACTAATTTACTGGTGTTTCCAGTTTAACATTTGTACAGACCAATGGGTAACTATTTTCCTATCCTTCTCTTTATAAGCCCTCAGGTTGTTCTGCTACCTAGACTTAAGAGGCCACGAGTGTCTTTAATGATGCCTGCACCCACTTAAATCCTAAGGCACCACCTATTCTGATTGTTTAAATGACACATCTTTATTACAAAGAAACAGGCTTTTTTTTTTTTTTTTGAAGAACATATTCTTATAGATTGTAATCAAGCCCTCAATCGAGGTAATCTACTATATGTTTAACAACAAAACAACATACTTACCTGTACTACTACACACACAATTTCCCACTTCTCTTGAATGTAGGAAAACTGGTTTCCAGCTTGTCTTTCCTCTCGACCACGAGACCGTCTGAAAGATCAAGTCTCCCCCCAAGCTTCTTTTGCCAGGCCACTACCTTCAGCAAATTTTAATACACCTCAGTGCTCATGCTATCTGGTCCTCACCAAACTTAGCATGTTTTTCCTCTTTCCTTTTTCTCATATGTTCCTCTAACAGCCTGGTCTCTCTCTTCCTTTCATTTTACTATGGAAGAAAAGGAAAGTAGTTAGGGTTTTCTTGGCAATTGTTTTCTTTACATCATCAAGAAAAGAAAAACAACTTCCCCAAGATCAATTATCATATTTCATTTATTCAATCCACTTCCAATTATAAATTAATAACATTTATAATTATATAATTTTGAAAGTAAAAATAATTCTTGTTCAATGTTTTACCGACGATGGTTACAACAGAAAAGTTATTTATAAATTTTCCGGGGTCATTACACCACAACTCCTTTCATCTATAGCAACGTATTACAAATAGCTTGTTCACGCACTAAAAAATCATTTTCCACATCAAATATCTCACGCGCGGAAGCTAGCTCTCATACTAAAATTGATAGTAGAGTTCCATGATAGAATAATTTTATTCATTAAATAGATTGGGATCCTTGTCCCTTCTTACTTGGCCTAACAAATGCATTATATTCCTATTTATACTTTGAGAAGGAAAGATCTATAATTCTCAAGAGATAATTCCTCTTCTAGACTCTTAGAAGAAGTTGAAAAAATATCCTCCCCTTCCTAAATAAAATAGTTTTTCTTTTCTTTTCTTTTTTTCTTTTTACATATTGTTTCTAGACTTTTTACATAGTCTAGTATTTTGTAAAAATCTAGAATTCTCTAAAACTTCTTAGCTTTAAAAAATTAAATATATATCTCTATCTATATATAATTGATTTAAAAATACACGATGAATATATTTTTTTTTTAATATTAAGTGTCAAACTCCATATTGAATATAAAAATAATTGCACATTTTTCTATACTTAGATGTAAAGGGTGCTTCTCAATACAATATTTTTCATTAAATTTACATCAAATAACATATTTGCTTAGCCATATTTTTGTTTTTTCATTGTTAATTTAAAAGTATCGATCATAATTTTCGAAAATCTTTTTTTTTGTTTGATAATTTTTCTAGGACTTGCAAAACTAGTATGTAGTTTGACCTAGAGAAATATATTATATGAGAATCAGATAAAGATCACACCCAATATCAATCACAACAACCCTTAATATAATTAAATATTTTTTATATCTCCTCCTTACTACCACAAATTTTAAACCTTAACTACCTTATAAAATAAAATTCTCAAAATCTAATCACATTAATAATATTTAACACTATTTTAAAAAAAATAGTAAACCATTTAACAAATTTGTTTTCTCCACTAAATTTAAACTAATTCCTTAATCATACTTTTTCTTATAATAATAAAAAATTGCTTACTTCCACAAACATACACGTTAGCTTAGACTAAACATAAAAACAAACTTTGAGTTAAGTGGCCCCTTATGACATCATTGCTTTCATTAGTGTGCCATATTTTAATTCTATTTAGTACTGCACAATTACGATCTCATGCAAAGGTTGGATTTCGTTTTTAGAGGAAAGAGACTGAAACGGCCCTTTTTGAAAAAACGGTGTTTTCATGATAGCGCCATATTCGACATTCTATTTTGAAGTACCATACACTTGGCTTCTCGTGGAGTCACTCTATGTCGTTTTCACACATTGCACATTTCTCCTTTTTCACTATATATAATTCAATTTCAGATCATATTGGGAAAATACACATACATTAATAATGCGATATTATATTTTTTTTGTTTAAATAAAATTTGAAAAATAAAATATATTTTATTATTTTATTATATTGTACATAAAAATGGCTAGGATCCTAAATGGAAATATTTCATTTATATTGAGTAAATACAATTTTCAAACAAAAAGAACTGTAAATTTTTGTTTAAAAAAAATATCTATTTCTTTCATCGCCAAATAAAATACATATACTAATTTAATTTAATCTCTATTATAATTATAAATTATTCTAAAAATATATAATTGAACACAAATTATAGTTACACCATGGTATAAGCTCTAAAATTGTCGTTAACTGGAAACATATAAAACTAATAAATTATAATTACAACATGGTATAGGCTCTAAAATTGGACTCAACTAGGAGCGTACAGGGTTGGAATTTGACGGGAAAAATGCCCGTCACAAGGCATTTTGACCGTATTTCACGTTTAAAAATTTTAAAAAGGCGTTTTTTGTGACGGGCTTTCAAAGTT
Organism: Pinus taeda; assembly: GCA_000404065.3. Taxonomy (NCBI): domain Eukaryota; kingdom Viridiplantae; phylum Streptophyta; class Pinopsida; order Pinales; family Pinaceae; genus Pinus; species Pinus taeda. Next base: position 151,723 of record APFE031193536.1, on the reverse strand, counting down.
CTAAAACGTATTTTTTACTGTTCACTTTTTTGCAAAAACGTCATTACTACCCTCTCAAACAACTGTCTTATAAAGAAGTGCAGTAATATTTGGAATTCTCTAATATTTGTTTTTATTAAAATAAATTAATTTCATGTTATTTATATAGGTGTATGTTATTTAAAGTTATAAGTATATATTTGATAGGGCCCACATGTATGATATACGTGGGCTTTACATGTAATAAAGGGAGGTAGGCCATGAATAAGCAACCCCCTTAACATGAGGAAGGAAACGTATATATATGAGTGAAGGAAGAGCTCATTTCACTTATCGACTTTCACTTGAAGAGCTCTTCGCATAAGAGACAAGCGAAGTGCGAACTTACAAAATCTCTCCAGAACCACGTCTACAAGCCTCACAGGTATCGTGGAATAGAACTGGACTCAATCTCGTTTGCCAGATTCGTCCCTCTCATTCCAGGTAGCAGGTCAAACCGCTGATGGTTGGAAGCTCTGCAACAAAAGGATGCGTTGGGTCACTTCGCGAGGTAACTTATTAAGGTATAACGATGAACTATCGAGGTTTTATTTGATCTAAGGAAACCCTAATAACATCTGGCTCTGTTAGGTAACCTGTGCATTCCATTGCTCGATAACCTCTATCAGGTAATTTACTCTGTGCTCACGATTTTACTGCTAATTTTTTCCTTCCGATTTGATTTCTGTGTCTAATCCAGTGTGTCTCTCGTTCGTAGGTATTTCAGGTTGTTGTATTACTATTCGTGTTTCAAGGGAGATTCAAAATGAAAACATTGTCTTACATCAGTTGATGCATTTGATTTTCAGGTCGGTACTATTTCACGTTGATCCTGAAGATTGTTTTTTCAGACTACACTACAAGCCTCATTACTTGAGGGACAGTGCCATTTTAGTGCATTAGGATCTTTTAGGGTTTTAACGTGGGCTAAAAAGTTACGGTTACACTTGTTTTACTGTAGTTTTTGTGGGTAAATGAAAAAATCTGTCATAAACACGATGCTATCAACTTTGGACTGTGGATAAGGGCTTTTCAGGAGTTATATAGATACATAATTTTTAACTTAATGTCTTATATATTTATCTCGTTGTCATACTTTTTTCAATAGTTCGTTGTTTCATACTTCTGAAATTTTTGTTGCGGCTAGGGTTTGATTCCCACGGTTGGATTGGCCGCCTGAAATACACTGATCGCATGGATATTCGCTGTTTGATTTTTATTTTGAGTTATATATTTGGATTTTATGTGGAATTATGATTGTCTCTGTTCTTTACTCCATAGCTCTAGTGTAGGAGTCCTCGTATGTTTGATATACGATTTATTGTGGCAATGGACTTGCGTGGGTTCTGTCAAAATCCCAACCTAGAGCCATATAACCTTTACAGTGTTTATTTTTCCATTCTTTTTACTATTGAAAGAAATTTCAAGGTTTTTGCCACTTGTTTTGTATTTTCCTAGTACCACTTCACAAAGTACATAGGAACATTAATTATTTTACTGTAATTTTTTAATGAAAACTTTATTAGTGAAGGGTTAGTTTATTATGAGAACATCACTCTTGAAGGGAAAAATTTTTAATATAACGTTTCTTGACGGGAAGCATAAGGACCCAAAACGTCAAAAAAAAATTGAATGACGGGTAAAGAGAAATCCAAATTCCTACCCTGGGAGCGTATACCCATTTTAGTTCTGTAGTGTGTATTTTGAATAAAACTAATAACTTAGTTTCGGAAAGAAATTCTAAATTGTTTTTAATTAATTAAAATTTTTAATTAAATAATAATGTTTATTGCGTTATGATATATATTTTATTATGAAGAATGGTAAGTAGAGGTACTTTATATCTTAGTATGCGAGAGATGTTGTTATATAACATTATATTTTGAAATACTAAAATAATATTCACATTAATATGTTTAAAAATAGTAATAACAAAAAATATGTGGCTCATAAATGAAATATTTTAATTTCCACCTTAATTTTACAATAATGACAGTAAAAAATATATATTTTATTTTGGATCATGATGGAAATATGTAGTTTCTTGCTATTTAATATGGAGTTGACAAATAACATGTAAAAATAGTATTATTGATATTACATTATATGTTATTCATTTTATGTTGAGATACTATGTAATATTTAAATATATATATTAATAACAAAAATAACATAATGCCGATCATAATTAAATATTTAAATATCTATATTAAATAGTATAATTTTATATCAATTTTTTGTATAAAGAAAAATAATGTAACTTAAATTAAAAAAGAAGTATATTTTCACTTGATATTGGAAGGGATATGCTTAATGTTTTTCATTATTAATATGGGTTAATTTGTAACATTTAAAAAAGATTAATACCAATTTTTCTTTAAATGCGGATTATGCATGTTGAGTAAAAGATTTTAACATCAAATATTTAGGGAAGGAAAGAAAAAAAAAATGAGAGAAATTGTATGAGGAGAGATTTAGAATTCTTTCAAAGTTTAATATGAAGCTGCTATGTAACATTTTAAAGAGTATTAACAATATAAAATAATTCAATGTGTGAGTGTGTGTCGATATATATAGAGAGAAAATCATATCGATATATGTTTTCTATTTCTCAGAATGAGGAGACATGTATTAGCATTTTAATGTGGAGAATGTGAATCATAAATAAATATTTTCAATGTCAACTACATATATATTATATAGAACAAGTGAAAATAAAAATAAAAAATATTATAGTTTTGAATTTGGAAAGGGAGGATATGGCTCTTTGTTATGCTTTTTTATATGATTGTGGATTAGCCAGTATTATATATAGCTTCATAAATTTATGGACGACTCCATGCTTTTATGGATAGCCCTCTATTCCTGTTGGTTTTTATGGTTCTGAATTTGGAAGGTGAGGATATGTTCGGTGGTTGGTCTTACGACTTTGCCAGCATAATGGTTATGAATTTGGAATGTGAGGATATGTTCAGTGTTTGGTTATATATGGCTTTGTGAGCAAAATGGGGAATTATGGCTTGTTATTTCCCTCACGAGGGGCTTTGTGAGCGTAATGGGGAATTCTGGCTTGTTATTCCCATCATGAGGATCTTTGTTCCTGGTTCTCTCTAGGTTTTGAACCTATATTGTGATGATATATGCTCTTGGACGTGTGTTTTTATTTGGTTCATGTTGCATCTTGTCTAAAAATGATTCTTTATTATGATGCAATGAGTTTTTGGAGACAGATGATTCCCTAAACGACTTCTTAACTCTATGGTTTAAAGCTTTGTCATGAGAGAAGGGAAGTTTTAGTGGGCATGGTTTCATATTGTCTTTTATATATCCACTGTAGAAATGACTAGTGCTAGCATTTGCACTAGATGTTGCAAAGGAAATATCAAAAGTCGATAACACATATCGAAGAAGAGAACAGATGAAGAAAGAAGTGATATGTTATGTAATCTAACTATAGCCCAATTTGAGTGAAAATTAATTTTTAATGTTAAATGTAATACAATCAAACAAAATAGAGGCATATGCAAGTATCCCACCTTGTCTATCTTTTATAAGTCAAATAATTTAAATTATTTTAAATTTGAGGGAAAATATCTAAGATGACAACAACCGCGATATTGGTCATGAAGATAACAATGGCAACGAGCATGAAGGGGATGGTGGAGAAAATTACAATGATTATAATAATAACAATTTTTGGGCATATCACTTTATATTTTAACAAATCTCAATCCCACTAAATATTGTATCACTTGACTTTAGGAAAAAAGAAAAGTAAAGAAAGGAAGACTACACCTTTTTCAAATTATCACAATTTTAATAAATTAAAACCATAAAATTATATATTAAAAAAATATAATGATGTAATGTGGCTATGGATATTGTAAGTGGTGTGTGATATTTGGTTTGCTTTATCATGGGTTCTATATAAGTGTTGTCCTATAAATAGAACGATTGATTTAAATGTTATCAAGGAGAAATGATGCAACTCTAAAGTCGCTCAAGACATGACTGTTATACCACGTATAAGATATTCTTGCATGTCTAGGTGGGATTCTTGCAGTTGACTATCCTATAGAGAAGGTCCTGTGACAACTCTTAAGTCTCTCAAGACATGACTGTTATACCACGTAGAATATATTCTGACATGTGCAGGTCAGATTCTTGTAATTGACTATCCTATAGAGAAAGTCCCTTACTACTTATCTGATGAAAGTAAACTGCTTGATACTCAAATATTCTACCTGTAAATATTAATTCTTGAAAACCAAATTTTCAATTCAAATGAAGAAATTGGCACAGAAAGAAAACATTAAAAAAATCTCTTTTCATGCACTCGTTTTATTTCCCCAAATTGTAACATCCTTAGACAATTCCAATAAAAAAATAGTTTTAATCACATACTGACTATATTTAATCATTTAACAACTTATCACTCTGTGCTCCCTATATTTATAAATATTACCATGTGTATACATATTATAGTTTATTGGCACATGGCCCATCCCAATCTTGGAACTAAATTGTTTATCGATGACCTAAGGAATTATATAGAAGTGTTACGGTCTTACTTCTGTGCATATAGTCGACTTGTGACAACATGTAACTATATTTATTATACCTGCCCAAGGGTATGGTATATAGCAAACAATATTGCTTTTACTGACATTAATTTATTTTGACTTACCTGTAAAGGATGCATTTAACCAAACTTTAAAATATTATGATTTTTAAAAGTCGTTTAATTTGTTATTATTGCACATTTCGTTGGTTGAATACATTGAGGTCTTATTGTTGGCTCATATCACATAAATTGATAAAACTTTATAATAAAATTACGATGGAGAGCGTTGAGATCCATTAATGCTAGCTTTGTAACTGGCATTAATCCATGACATGAAATGTTATCTCCTCTTGCATAAAAACATTTAGCTTATTTTTATCATCTCACTAGTGGTGTGTAACTAGAAACCTTCAATTTATTTTCATCTCAGCTCATTAATGGTGTCACGTAACTTTCCTGTCAGCTCGTTAATGGTGTAGTGTAACTCGTTGTCAGCAGGTTAACTATTTGTGAACTTTCGGAAACCACTAATCCTCTATTTGATGATCAGTTCAAAGTTGCTTCGCTCCTTGCCAAACCGTTAGTTGAGCCACAAAGATGGCATTCTCTCGCTTTGCACAGATTTTGTTGCACCATCTACACAGGATGTCTTCTCGTCTAATGACTTATTCGTAAGGTAGGAACATTTACTATACTTTGAGGTTCAGGCCTAGCGAAGGACCTTAGTCAGCTCAATCCTTTAGAAGAGAAGTATAGTCGTCTCTCCTATGGAATCGGCCATAAAATCAAGGCCTTAGCTCAATCCTTTAGAAGAGAAGGAAGTATAGTCGTCTCTGCTATGGAATCAGCAATAAAATCAAGGCAATTTTTAGCTGCCTCATGTAAATCCACCTCAAAAAAGTTGGAATACTCATTGACTACCAGCGAAGCCTCATTGTCCATAGGCAAAACCTCATAGATGTAAATCGATGTGAGAGGCTTTTAACATGACATCTTAAAGACAATTCAATGTTAACATAATTTGCGAAATCCAAAAGGATATAGAAATGCAAAAGGTCCAAAAGGATATAGAAATGCAAAAGGATATCACTTGCATATTGGTTCATGGCCCAAATCCCCCTCGCGCCTTCTCCAGGTTAATGTTCATTTTAGCTTCTTAAAATTTTTATTTTTCCTTCTCAGAACACCATTTTATTTCAGAAACTTAGTTTTTTCTAGAAATTTTAAAGAGCCACTTTATGTTCTTAAGTGTACTCTAACTATCATCCCTGCCTTAAAAAATAAAAATAAAAATTGAACCGTGAGCAGTTTTATAATAAGAGCATTTTAACAAAAACTTTGTAGGGCGTTTCATTACCAAAACAGTATCCAAACCTAGGAGGATCCTAGATTTTTACCTTTTGAAATAATAATTACTCTTCCTTAAAAAGAGTTTATTTAATTGCTTTATCATAGATGTTGTTGGTACAATTTATAAAATTGCAATATTACTCTTTATTCAAAACCTTTTTTATTTATTTGCTTTATCATAAATGTTGTTCCTATAATTTATAGGATTGCAACATTATTAGATGTAGTAAGTACACAATTGATATAGATTTCTTAACTTTTAAATATTGTATTTAAAAACTTATTAATTAACACTTCACTATTTATACTTTCACATATATATGAGGAAGGGACAATGTTGGGACACCAAATAGGATGAGTTATGAGTTTTGAAATAATAATTTTATCATCTCAAAGTTCATTAACAATGTATACAATCACTTTTTATTCAAAACTTCATGAGTTTATTTTTAATGCTTTATCATAAATGTTAATTAAGCATAATTTATAAAATTACAACATTAATAGGTACAAAATTAATCTAGACTTTCCATACATCATGAGGAAAATGAATTTAATTAGTCTTTTATTTATTTTTTAGGTAGTTGAAGTAGATGGGATTAATTATGGATTTTGGACCAATAAATGCCCTCAAAATGCACCAATCATGAGTTAGATAAAAGTTACTTAAAATTACAATACTACTCAAACCCTGTAAATATTGTGAGATGAAGCAAGAGTCATTACTTCAACTTTTTTAAATATTTTTGAAGATTATCAACTACATTGTATTGAGGTTCATTTATTATTGATATTTAATATGAATAATCTTTTAACAAATTTTCAAATATTATAAAAAAATTACACATTTAAAAATATGTTTTAAACACCATAAAATAAATTAGAAATTGCAGAATAATAGTAATTGTAGAATAATAATATTGTTGAAATTCCAATCCAACCATCTGTATATGTCATTATTTCAAATTTCTCCGTAACATCATTCATTTTGGTATGGAAGAATATATGCCTCTATTGAGCTTTTTCTTTTACCACTGAGTAATTTTGTGTCTTCACCATTGCTCTTATTACTCTAGTTGTGGTAAAGATTATAGATTTCCAGTTAGACATTCATTGCTACGTTGATTATATCTACCACTTAATCAAGAGCTAGGGACTTAATCACCGGATCTGTAGAAAGCTATGGGTTTTAAGTAATAGGATTTGACTCAAACGGAAATAATAAATGCTATTAAAATACATTAATTAAATGACAATATTACTAAGAAGCCTGTAAAGTTGTGTGTTGTGAAACGAGGAAAGAGTGGTTACCGTTATTTCCAAGAATATCAAATATATTGTATTCTGAATCATTTATTAGTCCCTGCCGACAGGTGGCTGGGACTATAGTAATCGAAAATGCCTTTTTAGCATTAATTTGGGGTAATCCGTATTGTAAATATATGGCAAATAACCTAAGTGGGCTAATCCGTATCGTAAATGTATGGCAAATAACCAAAGTTTTTAGCTCTGAAATTTTTACAACTTACGAAATTTGTTTTACAGTTTTATATGGCCTCTTCCCGAGGCGCGGGGAGGCCAAAACATATGTTATATTGATGTGTTCCCATCACATTTTAGAGAAGGTAAACTAAAGGTAAATTAATGGTAGCATTAGTCGAAGAAATTAAATGCTATCCGCACTAATCTTGGAAGCAATATCACTTAGCTAGGCTGGTATGTTGGTATGTGCATGTTGACCACTCGTCACTCGCTTTCTTTACGACCAAATCACTAGTTGTCTTTACCACCAAGCTTATGGAAGGCTACGTTGCAGCTTATTGTTCTGGGTCTTTCAGTAGAAGGAGCATCCACGCAGATGATGATGAAGAGGCCCTCAAATGGGCTGGTCTTGAGAAGCTCCCAACTTATGATCGGCTAAGGAAGTCTGTTCTAAGCGAAGTTGCAGAGGCCAGGAGTTTCAAATATCACGATGTGGATGTCACCACGCTTTCCAATGACACTCGGAAGAGGTTCATTGAGAGAGTGCTACAGGTTCATTGAGTGGACAACAAGCACTTCTGGACAAAGCTCATACAGAGGATTGATAGGTAAAGCAGAATATCTAACGCCGAGTTTGAGATTTCTGCATTGATGCAATGATGAAATTATACTAATGTCATGGAATTGCAATGATGGAGGCAATTTTTCAGTTGCACAGAGTTGGGATTGCGATGCCAACAATAGAAGTTCGGTTTGAGCACATGAACATTGACGTAGATGCCCATGTCGAAGGCAGAGCCCTTCCTACTCTTTTGAATTTTACTATCAAAATAATCGAGGTGGGGCACCAGACGATATATTTTCATTGTTCTTGTAGTTATGCTATTTAGATTCTCAAAATAGTTTGTATGTCAACTAGTAGATTGGTGTAAGGATTGCCTGTAGAGTGTCGGGGGAAATGCGAAGTGGACAGGCTAGAAACTATTTTTCTTGCCCAGCTGCCCTCCTTGGGTTGGTGTTTCAAGCTTCCTCACTTTGAAGTGCCCACTGGAAGAACAACGAAGGAGATAGCTCCACCTCTACTTGTCATATTTTTGTTGTCCATTTTCTTTTTACTTGTCGGTGAGCATACACTCAATTGAATTTATACAGCAGCCTCTGCAAATTGTAAAAATGGCTTGCGTTGTAGCAGGGAATTCTCCCTCGGTCTTCGGCTCCTGCAGATACCCCTTTTTGGCGGACAAGTGCCCTAAGGCTCTGCACAAGAGGCAACGCCCGCCGATGCTAGATGTTCCACTCCAGTTGCCGGGCCTCAATGCGCCGGCCCAACATCCCATCCTTTTTCTTATCAGTAAGGCCCTTTAACTTTGATCAATCCCTCACCCATAAATTCCAAACTTCTTCGGAGTTTCTTCTCGGCTTAGAAGTCCGGTGGAAAAACTAGCACGACATCAGCCTCTGCTTTGTGTCCAGGCCGACCAGTGACACATCACTCGTCTTCCGCCAGGCGTCCAAACTCTAATGAGGGTGGTGATTATATTTGTTACATTATTTTTTATTTATTTTTATGCTTTTTCTGATTTATGCTTTTTTCAAAACAACCGTTTGGCTTTTTTAGCCATGCCTGTTTATGATGACATGAATTCAAATCTTCAAAATGATGTGACCACTTGGCACCAACCCAACACAACTAATTTATTTATTATTTTAAGATGAATAATTAACTTAAAATGAAAAAAAAAAAACAATACATTTGATGGATTAAAATTATGGCATTTTAAGTCTTTAAAAATATTTTGAATTGCATATGCACTAATCTGATTCCACATTAGCTTCTTTGCATACTTATAGAGGATATGCTGATGATTTCATTTGTTCTCTCATGCCAGAAACATCTGATGAGCATGTACCATTCACACCAGGTTGTATATCTTCACAAATGTAATTAGCATAGATAGTTTTTAACTCTAAAATTGGGCATAATCTTGTCTGAGATCTTACCAGTTTTTACATCCTCTGTTGTGGGTCATCATGAAGAGATCAAGGTCGATACGAAAGCGGAACCTGAGTTAGAAAAACAGAACACACAGTGAAGAGTTCAGGCAGAGGCTACGACAACTTCAGGACCGTGACAAAATTTGCAGTGAAAATTTTAGACAACATATTCCTAATCTCAAGAAGCAGTTTTGAAGCTGTTGGAGAAAGATGCATTTTTGTAGTCTCTAGCAATTCAAATCTCTTTATAATTGTTGTAATACAATCGTAAGTGTTTTTTAGCTAGATGGATATCTTGGTTTACAAAGTTTGCTGTATATTCAAAAATCAGAATGACATTTGCTATTGTTTCAGCAGTTTAGTAGTTCAACTGGGTAGTTGCTTTGATCCACACCCAATGTGGATTAGGTTGGGCTCCTATATTCAAATGTTCTTATTATTACCTTATGCAAGGTTATAATGTAATTAGTTATTATTATTGTATTTTTCTATATTCTGCTTTTCTGGGGAAGTTAAATTTTGCTGCAAACAAAAGACGACATACAGTTTGCAAAATTAGAGGCCTTTTTCTAAAATTTAATTTTTTGTTTCTTCTGTGAATTCACGGTCTCTCTTTGCATATGGCATGTGCATGCCTCTTCCCTTACTATTCAATAAATTTCTAATGTATCTACCATGAAAACTTATTTTGGAATTAAATGCAGGGATCTTGTTTTAAAAACGGAAACGTTTCAAGGAATGAAGCTCCAACTTTATTTATTGGCTTATTTCTTTTATTAACGTCAAATTAAAATTGGGCCGACAATTACTAATGTTAAATGTTGTGTTTCAGGTATTATACATTGCATCATGATTTACGTTAGTTAGTTCTTCAACCTTTTTGAGATGCTTGAAGAAACATACCTAAGAGACTGCTCTATTGCATAGGTGTGAGGTCTAGGTCGTAAGTATTCTTGCAAAATTACATGTTAGTTACTTCTTAAACCTTTTTGTTGAGATGCTTGAAGAAACATACCTAAGGGACTGCCTTAGGGACTGCTCTATTGTATAAGTGTGAGGTCTAGGTGGTAAACATTCTGCCAAAATTACTAGAAGCATCTTCTTATCAGATAATGAGTTACCTGTTGCTGAACCAAAAAATGGCTAGGGCTCTTCTCTTGTGGTTGTGGTTCTCTCTTCTTATTCTCTGGTAGGGGTGGATGCTGTGAAGACGCCAGGTTGATAGCATGCACATAAGTAAAGGCAAGGTAGGCTTCATAAATTCAATAGCTCCTTCAGGGGAAATACAGGATTTGTATGTCTATTTGAGAGAGGAACTTCGTTTATTCTTTCGGAAAAATTTGGATCTTCATAGTTATAAGTTTGCTATCGTAGAACCTCATTTCACAAGGCATCTTGTGAAACAACTCTTTATGCCATTGATCTATTCCATCAAATGCTTCTAGAACTTGCATATGGACTAATCTGATTCCACATTAGCTTCTTTGCATACTTACAGAGGATATGCTGATGATTTCATCTGTTCTCTCATGCCAGAAACATCTGATGAGCATGTACCATTCACACCAAGTTGTATATCTTCACAAATGTAATTAGCATAGATACTTTTTAGCTCTAAAATTGGGCATAATCCTGTCTGAGATCTTACCAGGTTGTAACAGAATCTGGTAGAATTTTCAACATTCACTTTAAATAAATTAAATTTACATCTATAGCACTAGGTTCAACTTCCTCTTATGGAAACTAGTGCTCCCAGGTGAATTCAACCTTAATTTCATCCAATATATAGCAACATAACTATCTGTGTCTTAACTTCTATGCCTCAAGACAAAGATCCAGGTAAACTAGAAGACCTTCATTGTCTTTCAATAATTTCCCCAAAATACAACAGATAATTTTGATCTCATGGCAGGATAGTTTTGCTCGTTATGCGTGTTTTATATGCTTATGATGTTGGTTTTTGTTTCAATGCTACTGTCACCTGCATGGGAGTCACCTGCATGGGAATGGTCTGAAATCTCATGGCAGGGACTTGCTGCCATGCAGCGTCTCTTGTTATTATTTGCAGCGTCTCTTGTTATTATTTTTACAATGGATGATTAAAAAGAAAAATGATTATAAATTACTTATACATTTAAAAATATATTTGGGATATTATAACTAAAATAGAATTGTTGTTTTAGTAATTTACAAAATAATAATAATTGTTCAATAACAATATCGTTAAATTTTTAAATCTAATCATCAATACGTGTATGCCATATGGATGTTTGATAATAGCTTACTAGCACGAACAATAAGCTGCTACTACTTTGTTTCACCATATTCATGATATAGTTAATTTCCTTTTGTTATCCATTCAATCTAAGTTAATATACAAACTTTTATTCGGCAGGTATGCTGTGTGTAGTGTGAACTTGTTAAGTCATGCACGGAGAATTATTTTCATTTATACCATACGAGTTACAATGTTTAGCACATATATGATTTGACGTAGCCATTAACCTTTTGTATATAACACCTATCAATGGATGCTTTTAGGTTTGTTTCCATCACTGGACACTTGGCACTGATCTCGGGGTTGGCACTGCATCGATGTCTGGAGCGATGATGCTCATCTCACGGTGGAAAACCTTTCCCCTCTTTTCATCGTAAGTGCCTACCGTAACCCTCCGTCCATACCTCCATTCTCTGAAACTGTTTAGAGCTCGTTGTTGCTTTCTATCGAAGTCATCGCGGAGGAATCATTGGTTCTCTCTCGGGTTTAGATTGATGCTTTTCAATGCGCAGAACCAAGGTATGCGTGGTTCTCCTCTTGATCATACCCGATTTAGTCGCTCTTAGTTTTAGGTTGGGGTTTTTTTGTTTAACTTCTAACTTGACCTTCTTTGCACAGGTGCTCTCATCTGTCACTGAAGGGCCACACCATCAGATGGCTTCCTTCAACAATATGTGCACCCAGATAAAACGAGGGTTTGATGTTAGGGACATTTTCGGCTCCTAGAGGTTTGGTTTTCTTGAGAATTTTATTGTATGTTTGCAGGTAAAGTGCCAACTCTGACACTATGGTGGTAAAATCACAGGTATACTCCTGTGGCACTACATCAACGGTCTGGAGCGATAATGCTCACCTGATGGTTGAAAACCTTTCTCCTATTTTCATGGTGACTTCCTACCCTAACCCTCCTTTTGGAACTCCATTCTCTCCAACTATTCAGAGCTCGCTGTTGCACTTTGTCAAAGTCATGATAGAGGAACCAGTTGTTCTCACTCAGGTTCATATCGATGTTTCTCCCATCGGAACCCCAAAACTGACTTCCAGCACACAGAACCAAGGTATGCATGGTTCTCCTCTTGATCATACGTGACTTACTCGCTCTTAGTTTTGAGTTGGGGTTTTTCTTTTTAACTTCTAATTCGACCTTCTCTGCACAGGTGCTCTTATCTGTCATCAGAGGGCCGCACCATCGGATCACTGGCTTTAACAGTACACGCACCGAGACAAAACAAGGGTTTGATGTGAGGGACATTTCCAGCTCCTACATGCTTGGTTTTTTTTAGCATTTTCTTGTCTGTTTGTAGGTAAAGTGCCAACTCATGGCACTATGGTGGTAAAATCACATGTATACTCCTATAGCATCTTACCCTCTATTCCAGTGTTAGTTTTGTTCCTCTCTGTTAAAACTATTTTGACTATCGCTTTTTTTTGTAATAGGTAACTCTCTTTCCCTTTGCTACAACAATGAGGAAAAGGGGTCTGGTTGAGGCTTTTCTTCTTAAGAGGGTTTGCCTCAGGTATTTACAACGACATCCTCAAACATTTGTCAAGCGACTACCTATTTATTCTGGGATTGATCTTTGAGTAACAAGGGTTTCATATTTTGGCTTCAACCTAACGATTTACCTTTAGCTACACCCGTGATTGTTATAGTTTTCTTGTATAATTGACTCTATACATGGAAAAGAGAACAATTTATTTTCTATTTATGTGAACAGAGTTTCTTAAATTATCTATATTTGTACTGATACTAGCTTTGCACTTTCAAGGTTAATCGTTATACTATTTTGTATTGTTATGATAAAGTCCTTGTTATACCCGTCAGTCGAATGTGTTACAACATAGTGTTCTTTTAAAAAATTATTATTTTTTGGTTATAGGTTCCACTATGATGTTCGTTGGGTTATGTTAATAGGATTTGTAATTTCATTAATACACTTGATTCCTCCTGCATTAAATTGTTTTGTGTACAGTCTTATTTGTATGGAAATTAATATTAAGCTCCTTATATGTTGCATGCAGAATGTTATTCTCTTAAAAATGGAAAACCTCGCATAACTAAGAAAGAACTGGATTGGAAAAAATATATTTTCATGCACTCATTTTATTACCGCAAGGACATATTTATTAAAATTCTCTTTCATGTATCCATTTCATTTTCACATGAAAAAATTTATATACAAAAATTTACTTTTCGTGCATGCATTTTATTTTAGCAAGAATAGATTTAAAGAAAAATTTAGGCTAATTTAGCTAAATAAGATTCATAAATTCACCATTCGTGAAAAAGATTTTATTTTAGCAAAAAGAGATTTAAAGAAAAATTTAGGCTAATTTAGCCAATTAAAGTTCATAAATTCACCATTTCGTGATTGGTTACTGATGCTAAGAGCTTACTATTTCTTTTACGTTTATGCCATTACCGTCATTCCGTCATTTGTCCTATAGGTCGATGATTGTAAAGTGAATTGCGGGTCGATATTTGCAGCGCTTCAAGGATCTTGCCACAAAAAAATACTCGTTACAACGTAACCAAATATGGAATTGGGTGTTCCCTTTTTGTATGCAAAGAGGGAAAATGGGGAACCTAGATGAGATGAGGGAAGGAAAATGCCAACTTAACGAATGGAATACCATGGTGGAGGTGATGAATGAGATATTTACTGGACGTGAAACCCTATGGAATACCATGGTGGAGGTGATGAATGAGATATTTACTGGACGTGAAACCCTCTTTGGCAAGGACAAGCAAGAAACTTGCTAGACAAGAACAGAACAATGAGAGGAGGGTCTCTGCGCTTCCTGGGACTTTCATGGATAAGACAGAGAGGACGACGATATTATGCAAGGGAAGCCATGGCCATCTACCTTCTCTCGATAGAAGGTTCACTGCTCCAAGAAAAAGATTAAGTTTCAACCGTTATATTTTTAATTATAATGATATTTTTTTATGAATGGTGGCATACAGTTCAATCGTCTAACTTCAGATCAGGCAGATCATAGCAAGACATGTAAGACAAGAGGGGAACGCTTTAGTGTTATGTTTTGATCAACTGCATTGAATATTTTTCTCTGTGGTTTCTCGTATTTTTCAGTTTTTTTGGTAGGCATTGTTGGGTTGGATCTATAAAGAAAGCTATGTAACCTTATTTACCTTATAAAATACAAATGTTTTAATTTAAAAATGAAATAGTATAGTTAAAACATTTTATAAGTGTGTTATTCCAAACTACCATAAATTAATTTTAATTTTCGATTTACCAAGAGCCAAGAGTAGCAAATCTTCCTAAAATTTTGCTCTTAGAAATGGATTTGTATTTCAAAAGATTTGATTCTTTCCGACTATTAATAAAATAAATTTAAAATAATCTATACTTGTATAACTTAATAATAATAATAAGTATTAACTAATAATTAATAATAATATTTATTATTAATTAATAATTAAACTATATTTATATGGCAAATTTATTAGACATACTATAAAATCTAAATATAATACAATTTATTAATCTCTTTATTAATATGTTAAATTTATTGAATATAGTTCATTCATGAGTTTTATATTTTTAAGACTAAAATTCTAAGAAATCCTATTGCAAAATAAAATCAACTAATAATAAAAAAAGCTTTTTGTATTAAAAAAAAATATATATATTACTAATATTACATTTAAAAAAATATACAATTACAAACAAATTTTTCATCTTTCAACTCAGAATTGATAGCAAGCTGCCCTGAGCTCAAAGGCATGTTCTGAAGATTCGACAACAATAGTGATGCGAAAATATCAAAGTCAGAGTTGAACTTCGTGATGAGCTTCCTCAAGTGCAAGGCTACGGATCGCATGATGGAGGAGGCAGACTCCCAAAAAGGATGTGTTCAACGGGTTTGTAAAGCCATGGAGGCCAAATCCACGCACACCGACACCTGCAATGTTAGGCGAGACTTGGAGAGTGCTTTCAAGATGTATGATCTTGATAATGATAGACCAATCTCAGTTGAGGAGCTCAATCAGGTTGAGGAGAAATGAGTATTTTCTAGGAGCATCTACAGATGATCAAGAACATCAACTCCAACAATCGTTGCTTTATTATTCCAAAGATTTCTATAATATGAAGATGGCCCGTCCACATTTTATATGCATACAAACCTAATGCTAAGCTTTGAAGACACTTATATTTTATAATGATCTTGTTATTGTTATTATTGATCTGTTGTAAGTCTCCATGTTCAAGCATTTTGATAAAATATATATGTATTTTATCATATTTAGTTTTAGTAAGAATAATTTTTCAAAAAGTTATACGGATATGTATTTAAAAATAATTTTTAATTTATTTTAATTTTAAATCTATTAAATTTGAGAGAAATCAAATTTTACAAGATAGAAATCATTTAACCAGTCTCTAATATATTCAAAAATATATGTTTTTGTCATTTATATGTTAAATTATATTTTTATTATATTATATATTTTAATTAAAAAATATTTTATATTTTATATGAAGAATAAATTGTTTGATTTGTCGAGGGTTTATTTATTTTCAACTAGTATAGATTTATCTTTTAACATAAGTTGAAAATGATTAAATTTCTTCATGCATAAATTTTTTTTTAGAGTGGAAAATAAAATATGTAATTTTGTATTGTTAAAATTGCATTTTTGAATGTTATGCAATGAGCTATTTTATCATAACACATTAACTTGATTTTTTTGTTGATAATATATTTTTAAGTATAGTCAATAATAATTCTTATTAAAATCTCTGGATGCGGGTGCATAATTCCGAGAGTAGTACGTTGGCGGTGAGAGAGGTGGGCGCGTGGCTCATCACAAACGCCAGCCGGGATCGCATGAATTTAGATTTAACGCTGAAAACCATCAACTTGAATGCTGCATTAAAGCAACACACTCCCTCTCGCCTGTGTGCTAGTATATTGGTAACAATGCTCGGCTTGTTATTCAGTCCTCCCTGATGCTTATGCTGGTTCGGCACAGTGGACGACAGTCCAGGGTATGGTCTGTCTCTATACAAGGGCTTTCTTGCTTCAAACCATCCTCTCTGCATCCTCCTCAGTCGCCCCCTCTCAGACCCCTCTAAGGCGGTTTTCTCTGTTCCTCCAGCTTTCACAAAAATGTGGAGACTGCGCTCAAGGATGAGTTGCAGAAGAGGCAGCTCGCAAGGCCGAGTCTCCCGCCAGACCTCCTCCATAACCTCGTACCCTTCGTTTGAGGCTTCAGATTTTTGTTTTGACAGATACCCTGTCACTAGAAGCGGTTGTGGTAGGGGTCGCAGGCAGGGCCTCACCGAAGTGCACTCCTACCATTCCAATGCTCATACTGCTTGCTTCCGCATCCCTTACACTATGGGCAGTTCCACCTTCATTGCGACTGTTATTGTAGAGTTGTGTGAGGATTTTGTGGGTTCAGAGGCAGTCATTCCAGAGGATCCTTTGGAATCGATGAAGGAAGATCAGATTGAATCTACGCAGAATGTGTCCACTCAGAGAATGGTTTTAGGTGGCTCTGCCACTCTGCATTCGACCATTCAAGCTGGTCCAAGCGCACTTGAAGGTGTTCCATCAAGTAAATAGGGCCAACCCTCGGAGTTTGAAGACCCAGACTAATTCGGCTACCGCATTGTGGAAGAATCGACTCCAACATAGCATGAAGCCTGAACAAGTCCGCACCTTCTGGTTTTTTTGTTCAACTACAAAAAGAAGTCGTTCGATCCCTTCAGGAGTCATAGTCACTTCATGTTTTTAGTTCTCAGAATTAGTTTCTTTTTAATTTTTGACTCGTCGGTTTCCCCTGTGTGGGCGGCATTTTCCTGTTTCCATGGCCATTATATTGGTTCAATCTATCTATGGGTTGCTGTCTTGATAGCGAATGTGTTGTTCTTTTTAATATGTCTGAGTCTTCAGTTACAGTTTACAGAGATCTCAAGTGTCAAAAACAGGTCATCGTGCTGGTCCTATGGACAGTTTTTTAGGTGATTTTTGTAAGAATGCCAACTTATGGGCTAGCACTCTGGAGGCCTTTGCCTCTCTGTAACCATATTTTTGTATCAATATAGGAGTAGACAAATTCAGGAAAAAAATTAATTCTTATTAAAATATTTTATTCATAACCTACGTTGGATATTTTATTCTATACAACATTATAATAGTTTATTTTTAACATTTTTTATATATAGTTATATATGAAGTTGATAGAGTTAAAATATTTTTGAAAAATATAATGTTTAAACATTTTACTCACATACTTTTTTTACTTCTAATTAATTTATATGGAATTATATTAAATAATATGGACAACTAACTAAATATTAAATATACATAACATAATTTTTTTTATAGTCTACATTCCTTTTGTATTAAGAAAATATTTGTTTTCTATTTTAAGACAGACTGACATACTTGAAGTAGCCTTCACACCCATTTATAGAATGAGCATGTAGACTCAATAACAAGACTCAAAATTACTGTATTAAAAATTATCTTAGCAAATTAAATCTAAAAAAAAAAAAAAAAAATCATTCTTCCCAAAACACCTAAAAATAATCCAATTAACAAATAATAAACTTAAATTTTTAAGTGATGCCATTAAAAAAATATATAAATAATCTAATCTAATAAAAAACTAATCCATTAATCTAAGAAAATACTAATCCAATAACAAAATATGAAATAAAGTTACACAAGGATTTTCGACATGATAAAATTGCACCATTCAAAAAGTCGCGTGTAAAACAAGATATTCAAAAAGTTTTTCGCAAATATCCAGCTCAGGAAAATTTCAATGAAAAATTCCAATACTTCATATTTAAAAACTTTTGAACAAATATCCAAATCATGTGAAGTTCCCCATAAAAATATCCTCCAACAACAAAAAAAATATATAAATACCACCATTGAACTTCTACCAGCGTGGAGCGTAGTAAGCAGGATTTATGTGTAGGCATGCTTCTCTTGCCATGGCAACAGGTACTACTGTAGAGACATTAAATAATGTATAACCTAGCATTAAATAACATCAATATTCCAAATTCAACGCTAGAAATTCAGCATTTTCTAAACTTAACCGTGATCCACTGTGCACTAAATGCTGACGCGTTTTGGGTAACTTAAAGAATTTACTAATCTAAGCCAGTTGGAACTTCCAAACCATGGCAGTGATTTTTGTTGATGCTCTTTAATGGAAAGTGGTGGGAAAAATTACAATTATTTGACTTTTTGGTGGAATGTTTTTTTGTTTTGTTTATTTTACAATTTTGTAGATTAAATAATTTAAATTTATGATTTTTAAAATTTTTTATCCAATTGTGGTGAAAATTAATTGCAAAAAATGTCTTTAAAAATCATTTCATCGATTAAATAAACTATACATATTTTAATAATAAATAATTTTAAAAATTATAAATTTTACTCATTTAATCTAAAAAAAACCAAATTATTTCAAAAAAAAATGTTTAATCAAATTTTTACATTTAGAAAATATTAAAATTATAAATCCAACTAAACTAAGACCTAAAAAAACTTAATTATTTAAAAAAAATTAACTTTTCCATTTAAAAAATAATTAAAATTATAAATCCAACTAAACTAAAACAAAAACAATTAAAATTACAAAACCAACAAAACTAAACCAACTAAATTATAAAATATAACAGAAAAACAATCGACTATCCAAATACAATTAAAATTACAAACCCCAACAAAACTAAACCAACTAAATTATAAAAATAACAGAAAAACAATTTACTCTCTAAACCAACTAATATATATATATATATATATATATATATATATATGATTCAAAAGGAATATTTAATACATAGCACAAGCACAAACTCAATAATATAGACGATCATAGACTTCCTAAGCTAGTTTTAAATTCCAGCCAAAACCACCTAAAGCTATATCGGGGGTGGCATAAAGACACAAGGACCTGGTTAAACTATTGGGAGATCAAAGAGAATGATGCATTGCAAAACATTAATAACATTAAAGATATTGTTACTTCTAAGTTCAAAGAAAAAATGTGGTGTGAGAAAGATTTAGCGTCAAAAAGAAAATTAAGTTATTATAAGAAAGTCATCAACCCCAGCTTAGAAGATCAAAGCTATCTCTCTATTTTAACTAGCTCAAAGTAGAAATTATTATAGCAAAGATTAGAATGAATTCTCATGAGCTCCATAGTGAAACAGGTCATTGGGTAGTTCCTAAAACACCATGGATGGAAAGGATCTCCCATATATGTGAGAATAGGAACACTGAGGATGAAAACCACTTCTTCTTAGAGTGCCCCGCATACAACCACATTAGATCTCAATTTCAAAATCTTTGTAACAACACTGACCTTCCTAGCCTTTTACAATGTCAAAATTATAGTGAGATCGGGAGGCTTCTCTCCAAGCTTTTTGAGCATAGGAATAAAATCTTAAATCAAAATAAATAATTTGTTTCTTTAGGTTCGATAGACTAATGCTTTGTCTAAGCGGACGTTAACCACCACCATCATCATCGTATAATTGTTATTTTGTTACCATAGAAATAGTTAGAAGAAAAAGTAATGATATCCACCCTAAACACAAAAATGATTGACTCCCGCAACTAATTATTTTATATATGACTAGATATCATATGACGTTGAAAAATCTATATATCAATTATTCTTTATTAATATTATGTTCATAATTAACAAACATTTAATTTCAATATTTGAAAGGAATATCTAGCATATACGAATGTTATCTGAAAATGACCATAAAGGACCATATATGATTTCTCAAATTAGTCAAACGAATAAAATTTTAATAATATATATTTAAATTTTGTATGTATGTCAATCTTAGAAATATTTTTTTAATGTAGAAATAAAAAAAGATGTAAAAGTTCAAAATTGTGGTTGACTAGTAACCTTTTAAAAGCATAACACAAAAATTCAAGTGTTCATAAATATATGAACATAATGAACAAATAGTTAGTATTATTATTGTGCCTATAATAATTAAGTGACTTGATGGTTAGAGTCATAGACATTCTATGTTTGTTACGTAGATATTTTTAGCATTGTTTTGATTAGGAAAAAAACATATTAATTTCTAATCGTATATTTGTATAACAATACAAAAAGCAAGAAAATAAAGTCATGTCTCCATGAAAGTAACTATAGGAAAATTATATAAAGTGCTTATGAAGTTCTTAAAAGAAAACAATGCAAATATATTTAGCATTTGAAACACAAAATGCAATTTTCATATTTAGGAAAGGGAAAAGGTAGAATGATACTAGAGATATGGAATTGAAGGGGATAAGGTTAGAGACTTGACTATGGTAGTGGAACTAATAGAAATGTTAATAAACAATCATATGACTATGGCCGAACTATGCACATTATGCAAAGTGCATCTAACAGAAGTGTACTTAATGGGTTATACCCAACGAGTGCACCCCACTATTATGCTCCATGGAAATGAAAAGACTGCAGACCGTTTTTTAAATTCATCTACTTATCTCATCTGCCATCTAGAGAATATAAATAACTTCGAAACAAAGAAGACATGACTCTAGCACTCAGTAAACATGTACCTCTACAAGGATTAGATGCCATATCTTGTAAGGCAATACCACTTAGAAAAAAAATTTATTTCCCAAATGATCCGCTAATGACCACAATAGTGACTCTTGCCACAAACATAGAAGATTTCCAGTGCCTTTTATGACAGTTAATTTTTTCATGCACTTAAAATTGGAAAACAAGGGAAATCATAGTTTTTCATCTCAATGTTCAAGAAATGATGAATGTTAATAGAGCTTTAAAAATTCACCAAGAAAAATCTAAAATACATTCATGAAATTTCCTTTTCACTTGTCAATGCAATCCTACATTGGCTTGACATTGATCATGCAAAACAAGACTAAATTAAAGGTATTATGTGTTGGAAATAATCTTTTTTCAACTATGGAGGAAATTCATTTCTTTTTTCTCAAGTTAATTTTTCTTCTTCTTCTTTTTTAAGTAAATTTCATCTTGACATCACAAGTTTTCATTTCTTTCTTTTGTTTTCTAGGTCTAAGATGCAATAGTTACTGAAGATTGAGGTCCTTGTGGGTCCCTTATTGAAGAAGTTGGTAGAGCTGCATCAAAAATTTTAAGACAATGCTTTGAATCTTTTAATCATAATTATGAGGACTTATGTATTAGAAAAATAATTGTTTCTTGTAAATCATTTGAGAAGTAAGAATAATTTTTGTATATTTAAAATGGTTATAAGTATTCTCTAGAAAAAGATAGTTGATATCAATAGAAACTAGCACCATATTTTATATTGTTTCTTGTCACACAATATGTAAATCAAATCCATAAAAAATCCTAGAACGCTACATTTTAACAACATACCTTTGCACCATGGAGGAAATTTGGTAGTGTATTCATTTTTTGACGATTGTTCGAGTTGCCACCACCAACTCTTATTTCAATGACCAATGTAACGCTAGGGCATATTAAATTTTTTGTTATTGTATGAATGGTATAATATTATTCTACATACTAATACTTATATATATTTACAATGTCTATCACTAAACTACATATGGGTTACATTAACAATATTCCACTTTAACAATGGTGATTTTAATTTTAAAATATATTATGGCTGTTAAGACATTTTATATCAATAGATTGTCAATATTTAGCATGGTATAAGCACCTCCATTTGTGAGTGGAGCAGCCTACTCACTAAGGACATAACTTAGGGTAGATGCATAGCCTATACAAAATCTAGCACGATAATAAAACAGTATAGCTAAATGATCTCAACCTAAATAAAGCACCATGTACAAGGAGGGAGGGTTGTTGGATACAAATAGATTGCATTTCTACCACAAATAATTGATGGAGATGGTCAAAAGAAGGAGATGTGTCTTAGTGTTAGAGCATGGAATGAGAGAAATATGCACTTCTATAGTAGAATCATCAAGGCTTCCCCTCACAAAAGGTATGCATGTTGGGCCATTATTATTATTATTATTATTACTTCTACATGGAAACAAAGTACTTAGATAAAGTCCCTCTATTTAAAATTGGATTAAGGGAAGTTCTATCCATGTCCTAATCATTTGAACTTAGGAATAGTATTCAAGTGAGTTTTCAAAGGGTGTCTGTTATAGACATATTTGGGCACTGCAACCCCAATCTTGTATGTCGATAAACTAGGGCTCTTCAACCCCTAAAAGTGTAGTTTCATACCCTAAAATAACATGGTCAAGTCAGTACATCATTCTCCAAAGTTCCACCTGAAAACAATCCAGAACTGGCCTAAACTGGACCATATTGACTGCTCCACTATGAGGGTGTGATGCATACTGACTTTTACACTAGCGACGTGTGATGCATACTGATGAGGCCTTCTGTAGGGTGTGATGAGAGAGGATGGACAAATGTCCAAGACAGTTTGCTAAGTGGATGCTTAGGGAATCTTCTAGAAACTTCTCCTATGACACTTGGCTCTCTGAATTCGCCCAGGGATGAGTAAGAGATCCAAGAAATTTCCAATTGGAACCAAATGCAACAAGTAGAATGACACTAATCAAAAACCCAGAGATGACTCACACCCTTGCACACATCTATAAATGGATCCCTCATCTGAGAGATCTGGAGGTTGGAATATTGTAGTTTGCAAGGAAGTGTTGATAGCTTGTATTTGAGAAGGAACATTTTATTGTTGGTGTGATCTTGCTATTTCATGAGGTGAAGAGGGATTGATGCTGGGAAGATGATGTTGTATCAGACAACTAGGTTGTAATTCTCCGTTCTATTTAATAAAGTTCTTCGAGTTTTCTTCCATATAACTGTGCAATTGTGAATGTTATTATTTGTGACTGCCAATACATGTTCATTATATTTCTGATTCTGTAATGACTATGATATAATAGATCAAGATGGTTTGACGGTTCTTTGCTACTGTGTTTCTACAGGTACTCTCCAAGCAGGATAAGTACAGAGAGGAGTTGCAAGCTCTGTTAAGGGGGAGAGAGATCAAGCAAGGAGTTGAGCGGAAGATCCATGTTGGTTCCTTTGTCTTTCTCTTATCTATTATACATAGAAGAAATCACGAATTGCTTTAAACTGTTGTTTCTAGGGTAGCTGCCAAACCTAGAGGGCTAGTCGATCGAAAAGACACTATTTTTCCCAGAAACAAAATGGCGACGCCACTAGGGAAAAAGGGAATAGATGTTTGTTTGTTGTTATTGTCTATTTTATAAACAACAGATGGAACCTGAAGTCAGCCATGTAGCCTTCGAACTGCTCTTTCTTTGCAATTGCATAGTAGATGAATGTTGCTTCAATCAATCTTCGGTTTAGTTTATGAATTAAACATTTGACTCACAAGCAATCTAGATTTCCTTTTGGTAGCTCAGTAACCTCTCAAGGTCATTCCTCTGTACTTTGCTCTTTACTATCCATCATAGCTCAGCTTAACCCACTGAAATCAGCTATAAATTTATGCCAAAACCCACCTCAGTTGCGTTCCCTAGCCCATCGCACTGTCTGTCACTGTAAACCAGTATGCATCACACTTCCCAAGTGTAGTAGGTGTGATTAATCCCTGTTTCTATGAAGCCTAGGCGCGATGACTGACTGAACCTATTTCCATTCTTGAAATTTGGGGTTTTTGTCCTTGCTGTCAGTTCTATTTAGTTGATTTGCTGCTTATGAATAGTACCCCGTTACTAAAGCTTGCTTGCATTACATAGATCAGCCTCCATTGATTAGGATTAGTAAATTTTCTGATGTATTTTTCGATGATTTACAATTCTTTGTTGAAAATTTGCTTAAATCAAACTGTCGTTTTGGTACGAAAAGTGTCGTAACTGTCGTTTTGTATCAAAGAGAGAAGTGTCATGGATTCTTCCTTCCCTAGATAGTTGATTGAACTTTTTGTCATGTATTTGATTTGATTTGTTGATATTCAAAGTTTCGAAATAATTTTCTATTCGAATTTGAAAAGTTTCATTTAGTCTTCCTATCTATTTTAAAAAAGAAATTGTCGAAATGTCATTTTGAAAGAAATATTTCAGATCTTTGATACATTTGTTTTTCCTTTTTGGAATTTTTCACATTAAGGAGAACGAAAAATAGATACATGCACTTGCATTTGCATTTATTTTGTGTGCGAAAAATGATTTAGGAAAGTGCATTAGTGTGTGCTTTTTTCTCTTTGTTTGAAAGAATCGTAATTTTCTTTTCCTAGTAGCTAGGATTTTCATTGATCAAAATAAACAATGATTCTTTATCATTGTAGATTTCATTTTTAAGAATTTCAAATCAAAATCATGTGGTGAACCATTAAAAGGCAAACTTTAAACAAGATCAACTCTAAAATAAATCTCAATGAACCTAACGATGCTTTGGAACCTAACGAAACACGTCTAGAGGTCTAGGCTAGAGATGTGTTCCGACGTCGTAAAAACTAGTAACTATCATTTTTATCAAACGTTGGGTGATTCCTCCTCTTTGATACAACAAGTGCTAGCACGAACTTCTACTCCCCATACCGTTGAGTATATATTGGGAGACCACAATAGGCTTATATCCTTTATCCATAGGAAGCCGTGTCTGCCGCCCTCGATTGCAATGCACTGAACACAACATTCAGGAATATTGACTGTCGTACATCAGTCCTTGGTAATTTCCCTTTAATTTATCACCAAGGTGTATATTGCAGTTTTGCGATTGGTTTGGTAATCCCTCTGTCTAGATTTTCCAAAGTAGTCACTTTCATTCCTTTTCGACTCTTTAAAAGAAAAGGTCCATCTGAGCACTTGTCACTTCAGGCTCATTAAAAATCGAAGGGAACTAGAGTCATCTTTAGCTTTTTCTCAACTCTTAAAAATTAAAAAAGTAAAGTTGTGTGAGAGTGTCATCAAAATTTATTAATTTGGAATAACATCATTTTCCCCTTAATTTTGTGTTGATCAAGTAATCCACAATCGTGGAAGAAAGTCAATCAAAACCCCGTCGTTCACGAATTCTAGCAAGTCAACCATCTTTGACTCTGGAAACGCAGCCATTCCAGGCAAAACGATCTCATTTAACTGAGTCCAATTAATCTGGTTTATGTAGGTTTTAACCACGTACAGAAATTACGTGCATACGAATTCTAGATCACAGGAAAAATAAAAATGCGAGAGCATAACACATAAAACACATATACACAGAGATTTCCCACTGGATCTCAAAACCGAGACTACCAGCTTGATTTTTCATTATATTCCTTTCAATGTTACAATACATATTTATACATGCTGAAGCATCCAATACCATGGACCGAAAACCATCGCGTCCAAAACCATGGACTGAAAACCATAGGTAGGTTCACCCAACCTAATATAGGGTCCAAAAAAAATTTTCTCGGGGCATTGCCCCGAACCCCGTAGAGGGGGGCTACCCGCCCCCACTGCGCAATGAACGAGGGGCTCCGCCCCCCCTCTAACCCCCCGGTTCACTACATAGGTTAGTCGTGGAAAGAATATAACACAACCCAACAGTTTATTTTAAACTTTTGTTTCAACATCATTAGAGGCTACAGTTACTTTGATCTAGTACATCTGCCTGTAGAAAGGAAGTTCTGCAGTTACCTGAAACAGCTCCACCTGGAGTTGATCCAGAGACTGAAGTTCACTTACCTAAACATCTGGAAGTTGAAGTCCAGAATTCAGAAGGTATGACCCCTCCAGTATTTGTCACTGTAGAAGCTATACCTTCTTCGGTTCGAGAAATATTTTATGGACCTGATGGTCTACCTCTTCCACCTGGTCTGATTGTTATAGAGGAGGTAGTAGAGGATCCTCCATCCAATACCCCGTTACGTTTCAACCCCAATCTTATATGTCGATAAAATAGCGCTCTTCAATCCCTAAAAGTGTTGTTTCATACACTAAAAGAATGTGGTCAAATGATTACATCATTCCACAAAAGTTCCACCTGAAAAACCATCCAGAATTGGCATAAACTGGACCATACTGACTGCTCCACTGTCAGGGTGCAATGCATACTGACTTCTTCACTAGCCATGTGCGATGCATACTGATAAGGTCTTCTGTACGGTGCGATGAGCGAGGATGGACAAATGTCTGAGACAGTTTGCTAAGTGGATGCTCAGGGAATCTTCTAGAAACTTCTCTTATGACACTTGCCTCTCTGAATTCACCCAAATATGAGTAAGAGATCCAAGAAATCTCCAAGTGGAACCAATTGTGACAAATGGAATGACACTAATAAAAAACCTAGAGTTGACTCACACCCTTACACATATCTATAAATGGGTCCCTCATCTAAGAGATCTAGAGGCTAGAATATGGTGAATTGCAAGGAAGTGCTAATAGTTTGTATTTGAGAAAGAGCATTGTACTGTTGGTGTCATCTTGCTATTTCATGAGGTGAAGAGGGATTGACGCTGGGAGGATGATGCTGGATCAGACAACTGGGTTGTAATTCTCCCTTCTATTTAATAAAGTTCTTCGATTTTTCTTCCATATAACTGTGCAATTGTGAATGTTATTATTTGTCACTGCCATTGTATGTTCATTATATTTCTGATTCTGTAATGATTATGATATAATAAATCAAGATGCTTTGACGGTTCTTTGCTACTATGTTTCTACAGGTACTCTCCAAGCTGTATAAGTACGGAGAGGAGTTGCAAGCTCTGTCAAGGGGGAGAGAGGTCAAGCAAAGAGTTGAGCGTAACATCTAGGTTGGTTCCTTTGTCTTTGTCTTATCTATTATACATAGAGGAAATCGTGAATTGCTTTAAACTATTGTTTCTAGGGTAGCTGCCAAACTTAGAGGGCTAGTCGATCGAAAAGACAATAGTTTTCCCAGAAACAAAAAGGTGACTCCACTAGGGATCCAATAGATGTTTGTTTGTTGTTTTTCTTTATTTTGTAAACTATAGATGGAGCCTGAAGTTAGCTAGGTATCCTTAGAACTACTCTTGCTCTGCAATTGCATAGTAGATGAATGCTACTTCAGTCAATCTCCAGTTTAGTTTATGAATTAAACATTTGAATCATAAGCATTCTAGATGCCCTTTTGGTAGCTCAGTAACCTCTCAAGATCTTGCCTCTATACGTTTCTCTTTATTGTCCATCATAGCTCAGCTTAACTCACTGAAAACAGTTGCATATTTGAGCCAAAACCCAATTCAGTTGCATTCCTTGGCCCATGACACTATCTGTCACTGTAAATCAGTATGCATCAAACTTCTCAAGTGTAGTAGGTGTGATTCATCCCTGTTTCTATGAAGCTGAGGTGTGATGACTAACTGAACCTATTTCCATTCTTGAAATTAAGGGTCTTTTGTCCTTGTTTTTCGCTTTGTTTAGTTGTTTTTGCCGCTTATGAACAATACCTCATTACTGAGGCCTACTTGCATCACATAGATCAGTCTCCATTGATTAGAATTAGTAAATGTTTTTATGTATTTATCCATCATTTACAATCCTTTTTCAAAAGGTTTCTTAAATAGATTTGTCGTTTTGGTACAAAAAGTGTCGTAACTGTCGTTTTGTGTCAAAAAGAGAAGTGTCGTTGATTCCTTCTTCTCTGAATAGTATATTGAACTTTTGTCATGTATTTGATTTGATTTGTTCATATTCAAAGTTTTGAAAGCATTTTCTATTCGAAATTGAAAAGTGTCTTTTAGTCTTCCTATCTATTTTAAAAAAGAAATTGTCGAAAATGTCGCTTTGAGTAAAATATTTCAGATCTTTACTATGCTTAGTTTTCCTTTTTGGCATTTTTTACATTAAGGGGAATGAAAAACAAATACATCCATTTGCATTTGCATTTATCTTGTGTGCGAAAAATGATTTAGGAAAGTGCATTAGTGTGTGCTCTTTACTCTTTGTTTGAAAGAAATTGTAATTTTCTTTCCCTAGTAACTAGGATTTTCATTGCTTAAAAATAAACAACAATTGTTTATCATCGTAAAGTGCATTTTAGGAATTTCAAATCAACATCACGCAGTGAACCATTGAAAGGAAAAATTTAAACAATATCAACTCTAAAATAAATCTCAATGAACCTAACAATGCTTTGGAACCTAATGCAACACATCTAGAGGTCTAGGCTAGAGACGTGTTCTGGTGTCATAAAAACTAGTAACTATCATTTTCATCGAAGGTTGGGTGATTCCTCCTCTTTGATATGACAAGTGCGAGAACAAACTTGTGCACCCCATATCATCACATATATATTGGGAGACCACAATAGGCTTATATCCTTTATCCATAGGAAGTTGTGTCTGCAACCCTATTGATTGTAATGCATTGAACACAACATTCGGGAAGATTGACTGTTGTACATAAGTCCTTGGTAATTTCTCTTTAATTTATCACCAAGGTGTATATTGCAGTTTTGTGATTGGTTTGGTAACCCCTCTGTCTAGATTTCTAGAATAGTCACTTTTGTTCCTTTTCGACTCTTTAAAAGAAAAGGTCCATTTGAGCACTTGCCACTTCAGGCGCATTAAAAATCGAAAGGGACTAGAGTCATCTTTAGCTTTTTCTCAACTCTTAAAAACTGAAAAAGCAATGCTGTGTCAAAGCATCTTTAAAGTTTATTAAATTTGGAATAACATCCTTGTTCCTTAGTTGATCTTAGGTTGAGATATATGGAGACAAATTCGGGATCCACCAATCAAGGAATCCCTTTTGAGGGGAATCCTGGTCCTTTTTCCTCTTGGGGAAATATTTGTGCTCTGTATATGTCCACATTGTCCCTTCCGGGAATTACAACTGGCCTACCAATATGGCTTTTCTCAACCTCTATGGTTCAAAATATTGTGATTCCTTTGCAATCAAATGAACATCCAGTTGATATTGAATTTTACCCTTCACTTTCTTCTTTCTTTTATTTCTCCCTCCCCTTCTTCCTCTTTGCTTGGTGAAAATAATGATGCTAGTAACCAGGTGGCTGAGAAGAAGAATAAAGGGAAGGAGACGAAGAAGAAGAAGCCGATTCAGCAAGGGGGCAACCACGAATCATCTAGTGAAAATCCACACATTAAATCTCCTAAACCCAAGTTTCCTTGCATAATTTGTAGAGGAGACCATTTTCATTGAGATTGTCCCTGCCTTCCACAGATCTTGAGAGAATGGTCTCCCCGTTCGCACCAACAAGTGTCATCAATCTCTGGTGATCATGTTGAAAGCACACCATCAACTAGTAATAGTGAAGTTCATGGATAGAAAGAAAAGGTCAAAGTTCCATGTAGATTATGTGAAGGGAACCGTACCCTTCATCGTTGTCCTTTTTCGGATGTAGCCAAAATAGTCTTGGATAACCATCCTACTTCACTGCAACGACTTCCATCTGGATACATGAAACTCTCCCCAAGTCCTTTACTAGTTGAAAAACCGACTTACTTAACTCAACCGTCAGTCGAAATACCTACCACTGAAAGTCAATCTTCTGAGTCTATACCTGACGAAAGTCAATAGGTCGAGGTGAAAGTTGACCGAGTTTTACCTTCAAAAGATCATACCCTTCCCAAAGAGAGTGAGAACGATACCATTCAAATTCTTTTTGTCACTTCATAATTCGATGAACTTGGGGGGTATTTGCCCGTTCCTTCACAACAGGAGGATAATCCCCCAGTTCTCATAAATCAAGGGGTTATTTCACCTATTTATTCGGTACCCCCTCCAAGTAGTCTAGTCACTTCCTTTGATTAGAATCAACTAGCAAGATCTCACGTTCCTTCTTATGTACCTTTCCGGATGATAGTACAAGTTTACAAAATGATCGTGTTAGGCACTATCATAGATGAGGGTGCATCAGTGAGTATCCTTTCCTCAACTGCTTGGAAAGTGCTTGGTTCGCCATTACTTATGCCTGTTACACAGAATTTGTCAGGCTTTAACAAAGGAACTAGTAGACCATTAGGGATCCTTCCCAAGTTACCGATAACTTTGGAACGGAAAATCGTTCACCTGAATGTGATGGTAGTCCCACGACCATTAAATTACAATATACTCCTTGGACATGACTATGTTTACAACATGGATTCTATTGTTTCAACACTCATTCGAGTGACGTGTTTCCCACATGACGGAAAAATTGTCACTATTTTCCAACTTTCATATCCCGGTTCAAGCATAGCTCCAAGTCAATCATCATCAGTGGTATCCCTTCAACCTTCATTCCATCCACCTGATTTCTAGGAGTTGTCTGGTGAATGTAACGAAGCTTAGGGGGCATGCACCCTTGTCTATTTGGCAGATGAACCCAGCTGAAAAGATAGGTTTCCCTATAGGTTATGTGATTGGTATGAGACACAATTCACCTTTATCTATTCTCCAGGTGAAGCCAAGGAAGTTTTTTGTCTATTTTGCAGAAAAAACCATCCTACCATATGAGTTTCCATGTTGGTTATGTGATTGGTCTGACACACCATTCACCTTTGTCTATTCTATGGGCGACGTCAAGGAAGTGTTTTGTCTAGTCTGTGGACGAAACCATCCTACATAACCACAGTAATTCCCATATGTTTACATAAGACTCTCCTTTTCATCATGTTGGGGGCATGCAAACCTTTTCCAATTTCATTTTTTAGCTTTTTAGCTTTCTAGCTTTTTGTTTTGTTTTTCTAGCTTTTTAGTTTTGTCATTTTAAGCTTGCATAAAAAGAAAAAGCTAAAACCAATCATGTTTTCCCCTATGGTTCAAGCTTGTTAAAAAATGAACCCACCATAGAAAACAGTTCCCACACGGTTCAAGCTCATTAAAAAATGAACCCACCTTCGGTAAATAACCTTTGTGATTTCCATGCTATCAGCCTTTTGAGCCCTGGTTGTGTTCCTCCCATCACCTCCATTATTTTGGCTGATCATACGCTTCCACTTGATTTTTTACCCTTTTTGAGGAACAGCTGCAACGAGTGGTCTTGTTAGCCAACCTCTTTACATCACCATGTCTTGAGAAGTTCCAAGCTTACCTGGAACCAGTGCCTACCCTAAACACCACTCGTTCCTAAAAAACGAGTCTCCTTTAAACTCTTTTCAGACTCATTAAATATGAAAAGATTGTCGAGCAATTGGCCTTTCTAGCTATTTAAAGTGATTGGAAGTGCCATCCCTCGTGTATATTTTAATCTTTTTCGGACCTGGGGGATTATCTCATGAAAAAGTTTGAGCGCTTGTCTTTTCGGCTCATTAAAGTGATCGAAAATTCATCCCTTTTGTATTATTTTATCCTTTTTTAGACTTAAGGGATTATTCTACAAAAAAGAACTTCTGGAGCTTCATTTTTTTCTCTTTTCAAACTCTCTAAACATGAAAAGGACCAAGTTATCCTTGTCATTAAACGCGTTAAAAGAATAAAAACAAACTCATCCTAGATGAGATAGAGTTTCCTTTTTGTCCTTTTTCAAACACTTTAAGCATGAAAAGGACCGAGTTATCTTTGTCGTTAAACTCGTTAAAACAATAGCGACAAGCTTGTCCACCTAGACAAGAACGAGTTTCACTATCGCTAGACTTGTTAAAACATAGCGACAAGTTTTCCCAGAGGGAAAATTATAGAACAAGCATATGTTATCCTCCTCAAGCTTGACAAAAATAAGGATGTACTGGTCAGCAATGATTGGGAAGAAAGGGAAGAAAAATTGAAGAATTTTATGGTAGCAGGTTGCTCTTGAACATGACACTTTCACTCCATCTCCATGATTGAGTCAGGTTGGGTTATTCCATTCACCAGTAATTTCACCATTGGTCATCCACACAATCCATCTGTTGGGGTTAACGCTACCAATCCATCTCAGTGTCACCGATATGTTTAAGAGAAGTCATTTAGTTGACAAACCACAATCTAGATAATGCCTCATCCACTACAATACCTTCACCCTCCATTTTTCATGACCGCCATTCCTGAACCTTGTGTCGTCAGATCCTTTTCACCTCCATAAAATCATTTGTCTCATTTCGTGTCGTAGATGTGGGATAAATTAAGGCTCTCCTACGATGAGTCACTTCTTGTTGACATCAGCTCATTATCTAGGAAGTAGGCTTAGAAATAACCCTTTCAGTACTTTGAAGCTTACATGCCTCAATGGCAAGTTTCTCACTTCTGGCGATAGGTTGACATTAATGGCCATCGACCGAAAGATTTTGCGTGGTGTTAGACATTGGCTAACATATTCACACCATGTGAATTGTACTATATTACCTTGAGGGTCATCATCATTATTGGTGATTCCTCTTGCGTCTGTTAACAGCTCACATTATTGGCTAGTAATCAGACGATGTCTTTCCATGTTCGACTTCAGAAAATCTCTCCACCTGGATAGACTTGTATAATCAGGCAAAGATTGAATGAGTTTGAAGACCTGTTGTGCTCTACAAACAACCCCCCATTTCATATAATTTTTATTCATAAAGCATTACATTATGAAATGGGTCCCTTCAAAATAAAGTTGATATCAATACTTTTGTTTAACAAAAAGTCCGATAATCAAATGAGCGCTTTACAAAAAACCTTTTTAAACAATACCCATTTAAGGAAATAAAGCAAATCTTGGTCATTGCGATAAAGCGATCGCAAGATCGCATATCGCAATGACATAAGGGACATATAAAATGGCACAAGACTTTCCGCCGATGCGATATCGCATTCGGCGATCGGCGATATCCAATGCACGTTCAAAAGCGCCCCATATCAATAGCCCCGATGCGATGCGCTATCGGCGTTCAGCGATCGGCGCGTTACCTTCGCTTGAGTCTCAATGCACATAAAGCCTTTCGCCGATGCGATATCGCATTCGGTGATCGGCAGTACCTGATACATATTGTTAAGGCAGACTTATCATAACCCATGATGCAATGCGACAAGGCATGGTTTTCAATAAAAATCCGTTAAAGTAATTGGAAAGGTCAATTTATTCATATTTAAGGCATAATCACTTCCGCTCAGCTTCCAATACGTCCATTGCATGCTTAAGGAGATTTCTCGACCGAATAATGATATAATGGGCATTTATAAGGTGGCAAGTTTTATACGGCCAACTAATGGATTCATGTCTTAAAATCTTTCCATGGATTATCTCCGCGCCCGTTTTAAAAGCTGAATATATTGCTGCGCATCTATTCATTTGTTATCAATTGCAAGTTTTTATCACTATCTCTCTGTGTTACGCGCAATTCCCTCTCTGTGCAGAATTCATTCATAGACAAGAGTTCGAGCATGATGGGTAAGAAGTCTAAGAAGACTGCGGGTGCTTCCAATCCACCAGTCGCAGGACAAGCCGCTGCAAATAAGAAGAAAGGCCTAATATCTGATACAACATGCACAGGCCTCACCAGAGTGACTTGGCAAGGCACTTATGACTTAATTGAGGCCGAGAAACCAAAGAAGACGGTAGCAGAAGCTACCGCAGATTCATTACGGAAGTCAGACTGCACTCTCAAGGATTTGGCTGATTCTTTCCTTCATAGGATAGTAGCCAGGGAGCAAATTCTCCCATACACAGACGTTGTGCGATGCGCGATTGAAGAAATCCCCATCATGGACAGAACTTTTAGCACAAGAGATGGGAGGATTTTCGGATCGTTCAAGGCAGAAGACTTAAGGAAAATGTATCATTTGACCGAGCCAGAGAAGATATACAACAACACCTTTCTGGAGAAGTTTGCGAGCGAAAATGAGATTGAATCCGAACCTATCAAGGATTGGAGACAAAATCCGAACGAGCACAAACACGAATCTTCCGGTAAGTACTCGGTCGATTCTTTGGTTTCTCCTTATTGCTATGCAGGTATAATGATGTGTAGGTTATGGGGTTTACACGACTCTGCTAGTTTTACCATTGAAATGGTTCCTCTTATGGAGGCAGCAGTAAACAGTATAATTATGGACTGGGCCACTATCCTTTCGGATAAGCTAGTAGTAGTTGTTCGTGACTTTAGAAATAAGACTGTGGTCACTGAAATGAAAATTCCCCCATTCTACTATAGTGCATATATCCTAGATACCTTATGTTTCAATTCCGAATTCCCTGTTCTTGGTTGGAGGTGGACTGCACAGGACCCCTCGCCCATTCATATATATCACCGAAAGTTGTGGAATTCGTCCTATAAAAACCACTTGTATCAGTTCTGTAATGGCTTCATGGTTCCCATTTATTATTCCATTTTTGATAAACCCATTTCAAAGATTTCCTACCAAGCCTCCTTTGATTTACCAGTAGTGGCTAGTTGGTTTGGAGAAGAGCATTTTACCTATATCAGAGTTTACGGTAGCCAAGCCAATCCACATGTTCTCCCTTTATATGTTCCAGATAAATTTCTAGCAAGAGAAATTGCATATCAGATTACGACTGAGAGTACTACACAGACTCTCAAAAAGGAAAAGAAAAGAGGCTGGCCCACTTTTCCCTTAAGGTGTGTTGTCTTTACCCTGCATGATCTCAAACATGCGGAGAAGGAGGCCACAAAGATTCAATCTTTAGCTCTGGCTACAATCCCAAACAGGGCATTTGATCCGAAATTAGTCGCCCATGCCACGTTAGAACACGCCAAATTAACAACGTTTGAGCATCAAGAAGATATGTTCGATGACCTGTTCACTTCAACTGAAACAATAGGTCAAGCTAAAGAACTCGCTAGGATGAAATACAATGATGAAGGGTTAACTGATTTTAATAAACTTAGAGAGCAGAGGTTGCAAACTATGCCTCTAGATTTATTAGCGACAACCCCAACGATGTCATCAAGCGAGCCTGGTCGGCAACAGACAAAGGAACCTCCCGCTATAACAAAAGATCACAATAAGGAGCGGGAGGAACAACTGAGGAAAGAACAAGAGGAAAAGCAGAAGAAGGAGCAGGAAGAACGACTAAAGAAAGAGCATGATGATAAACAACAAAGGGAATAGGAGGAGCAACAGAAGAAAAAGAAGGAAAAAGTACAGAAGGAGTCTCAAACTAAACAGACCACCACCGATGCCAACATAGATACTACCACAGATCCTGAATTGCTACAGGAATGGCAGCAGTTCGATTCTATCAACAGTGGAGGAAAAGGCTCAAAAAGTACAGACACTCCTAAGACCAATGATATGCAAGATGATACTTCATCTCAGGTTCTAAGTGGAACCAGCGGACCACCTAAATCTAAAGACATTGAGATAATTCTGAAAGAACCCACCGATCAAATCATTCTACAAGTAGAAGATATTCCTCCATTAGATGTTTTCTACAGCCTGAGGCATAGAGCAGTTGTAAAGCGATCAAGGAAAAGACGAAGGATTGATCAACCTTCTATCTTTCCAGAGCAAACTGTCATGGGTAATGTAGTATGGAAGGAGAAATTGGACCCCTCCGATGATTTAACAAAGTTGTCACAGTATGCTGGAGCCTATTCAGCAGCAACAATCGACAAAGCATTGGAGGTAAGTCTTTTATTAAAGAATAAGGACCAATAACTCTCCACATTACAGACAGAATTGGCCGAGACAAAGCAGAGAGCATCGCAAACAAAGGAGCAGTTGGTGGCACAACAGCAGAGGGCAGCGCAAGCAGAAGAGCAGTTGTCGGCGCAACAACAAATGAATAAACAATTGACCCAACAATTGGAAGCGGAGAAGCAAAGGATCGATCAAAATGCGATCCAGAAATAGAATGAATTAACAGAGGCATTGGAAAAGTTGAAAACAGCGAACGAGCAAATGATGAAAACCAAGGATGAGCAAATCGCTCAAATAACATCGCAGCTAGAAAATTTAAAAGGAGCTTCGCAGGTGACAGAGTTCAGAAAAGAAGCATCATTGATAAACAATGTGCTAATATCTCAAATTAAACTCTTATGTCAACAGATCGCTCAAGCAGAGCTCCTGTGTGAATTAACTACATTCATAAATGAGCAGGTAGAAAAAGCTAGGGATGATTTAAACCAAGCCGATGAGGCTATTACTGCACATCTTGAATGGCAAGATTCGAATTAGGGAAAAACAGCTAATTTGTCCAGGATACTTGAAGTTCATAAAGATATACTTTTCACAGAATGGCACACTCAGGTGTTGAAAGCAGAGAGAGCATCTTCAAGATGTAGATCAACTTCTAGCAATTTAGTTGATTTAGTTAACAACACTCTCTACTTAGCAAATATGATTTCCCAGTGTACACCAGGAAAGATTACAACAACAAATGCATTGGAACAATCATGTTATCCTGAGTTAGAAGAAAGAGGAAGATTAATCGCCAGGATTAATAGTTTAAATATGGAAGCGTATTGGCACTTCCTAGTTAAACCACATACACAAAGAGCCACCCTGAAATGTTTAACAGATTGCATCAAGTGTATGATTCCCGACATTCAAGGTGCCACCTATGCTGCCCAACTTAGTTCGCGCCTCAACAAACCTCTGGAAATTGAGCCAATGCTTGCAATTAATCAGCTCAGATTCAAAGGAACGTAGTCGACTCAATGAATCACCCTCCAGCTCGCCAGATCGCTAGCCAAAATAGGAACAAAAGTTATTGATATCAGTTTAGTAGCATTTCTGTTTAATAGATATTTAGATTAGTATTGTATTTATAGACCCTTTCATGTTTTTAGAAAGGGTCGTAAAATTTTGTAAGAGACTTAACAAACTAAAGTTTGCACTACTGTGCTTCAGCCCATATTCTTTTATGAAACTCGACCAGTTGTTCTTATTTTAATGAGGAAATTTCTTTATAGAATTGTGCACTATTGTCGTTGATTGAAGAATGTTTTTTGCGTTAAGAGAAGAACTACACATAGCGATTGATATCTGGGAGTGTCATGCAGCTCATATGGTATTTCTATCTATGTCTAAAGTCATTTTGTTTATATGAATTGTTATGTAATTATTCTTGCTATCATTGATTATATGCATGCGCTATAACAATAGATCTTATTCATTCCACTATTGGGTGTTTGATGATGTGCCTTTACTTTTAATCATGTGTATGATGATGATATAGATGTTTAAAGTGTAGTAATTTTGTCTTTATCGCTTTGCTTAACTATTTAAGTACAGCAATCTTAAATGATTTAATATCTATGTTGTGAAGATACAGTCATCTATATGCTTGTCTTTTAGACATAGAACATCAAGTGCTACACTTTAGAGCCCAATAGATTCCCGGGATAGTTTCATCTCTTTATATTTCTGTCAATAGTTTTAGCCTTTCGCTTACCGCTAGTGTTATCTATAAATCATCTACTCATCCCATTTATCTATTTCTGGGAAACTGGTCCCATTATCCCCAGTCGGAGCCACTACCCCAAACGGAAAATGAGCTGCACTAAGGTCCGGACTGGGTGGTTTCCCCAATGTTGTTGCAGCGATTTTCAAGGCATCAACATTTTTGGCGCTAGAAGGAGGGCCCTGACTGTGAATGGCAAGCAAACCCAAATCTGCAAGCCATTCTATGAGTAATTCTCCCTCCAAATCTCCTCGTTATTCTTGATCGCATATTGGTTCTCCAGTATACAATCAGGAAGAAGAGGAATCAACTACCACTGCTCACACCCATCATACTCCAGAACAATTAAGTCTTGAATCCCCTGAAGTCCAGTATCTTATCCAAAAACTTCAGAGCTTCTCGATTTCACCACAGAGATCTGAAGTATCACAAAGCAGTGCGACTTCGCAGTTCAATCTATCTCATCCACTTACAAGACTTCAAAGTGAAAAGCTTGGTATTGAACCCATTGAGTTCCCCTTACCCGAAAGGAAAAGGGCCAAGAAATATACTGAAGGGTCTGATAGTGGATAGCTTTCATCCACATCATCCATTTCATCTCCCCATCTGCAAAGTCAACCACCCACTCCTCCATTACATATTTTTGTCCAACAGGGAACAGAATCCTCAACATCTCAATCTGCTCACTCCTCAATATTATCCACTTCCCATACATCTGGAATCCCAATAGTAGTATCAACCACCTGTACTATTACAATGGTATATCTATGGACCAGACCTGGTGCGGTCAATATGCCTGCACCATTGCATCCTTTACCAGATGCTCCAGAAAAATGGCTCCCCAAATTTAATCCAGATGATGGAACCCAGGCCGAAGAACACATTAATAATTTCATGTTGTCAGTCAACTTGAAAGGGGTAACACAAGAAGATGTTG
>APFE031193536.1:89715-109301 GCA_000404065.3 Pinus taeda | reverse complement strand
CATTTAGAACAAAATGGGGAACATATGCATATCAAAAGATGCCTTTTGGACTTATAAATGCAGGAGCGACTTTCCAAAGAGCTATGGATACAACTTTTAGGGGATTGATTAATCGAACATTGGTCGTCTACCTAGACGATATAACTGTATTTTCTAAAGAGAGGTCTAATCATTTACATGACTTGAACCAGATCTTTCAATGATGTAAAAGGTATGGAATTTCTCTTAACCCCAAAAAGTCATTCTTTGCTCTTAATCAAGGGAAATCCTGGGTTTTGTTGTATCTCGGGATGGCATTTATATCGATCCTGATCATATAATTTTTATATAATTTTTATTCATAAAGCATTACATTATGAAATGGGTCCCTTCAAAATAAAGTTGATATCAATACTTTTGTTTAACAAAAAGTCCGATAATCAAATGAGCGCTTTACAAAAAACCTTTTTAAACAATACCCATTCAAGGAAATAAAGCAAATCTTGGTCATTGCGATAAAGCGATTGCAAGATCGCATATCACAATGACATAAGGGACATATAAAATGGCACAAGGCTTTCCGCCGATGCGATATCGCATTCGGCGATTGGTGATATCTAATGCACGTTCAAAAGCGCCCCATATCAATAGCCCCGATGCGATGCGCTATCGGCGTTCGACGATCGGCAGGTTACCTTCGCTTGAGTCTCAATGCACATAAAGCCTTTTGCCGATGCGATATCGCATTCGACGATCGGCGGTACCCGATACATATTGTTAAGGAAGACTTATCATAACCCCCGATGGGATGCGATAAGGCACAATTTTCAATAAAAAACCGTGAAAGTGATTGGAAAGCTCAATTTATTCATATTTAAGGCATAATCACTTCTGCTCAGTTGCCAATACGTCCATTGCATGCTTAAGGAAGTTTCTCGACCGAATAATGATATAATGGGCATTTATAAGGTGGCAGGTTTTATACGGCCAACTAATGGATTCATTTCTTAAAATCTTTCCATGGATTATCTCTGCACCCGTTTTAAAAGCTGAATATATTGTTGCGCATCTATTCATTTGTTATCAATTGCAAGTTTTTATCGCTATCTCTCTGTGTTACGCACAATTGCCTCTCTGTGCAGAATTCATTCATAGATAGGAGTTCGAGCATGATGGGTAAGAAGTCTAAGAAGATTGCGGGTGCTTCCAATCCACCAGTCGCAGGACAAGCTGCTGCAAATAAGAAGAAAGGCCTAATATCTGATACAACATGCACAGGCCTCACCAGAGTGACTTGGCAAGGCACTTATGACTTAATTGAGGCCGAGAAACCAAAGAAGACGGTAGCAGAAGCTACCACGGATTCATTACGGAAGTCGGACTGCACTCTCAAGGATTTGGCTGATTCTTTCCTTCACAGGATAGCAGTCAGGGAGAAAATTCTCCCATACATAGACGTTGTGCAATGGGCGATTAAAGAAATCCCCATCATGGACAGAACTTTTAGCACAAGAGATGGGAGGATTTTCGGATCATTCAAGGCAGAAGACTTAAGGCAAATGTATCATTTGCCCGAGCCAGAGAAGATATACAACAGTGCCTTCCTGGAGAAGTTTGCGAGCGAAAATGAGATTGAATCCGAACCTATCAAGGATTGGAGACAAAATTCAAACAAGCATAAGCACGAATCTTCCGGTAAGTACTCAGTCGATTCTTTGGCTTCTCCTTATTGGTATGCAGGTATAATTATGTGTAGGTTATGGGGTTTACACGACTCTGCTAGTTTTACCATTGAAATGGTTCCTCTTATGGAGGCAGCAGTAAACAGTATAATTATGGACTGGGCCACTATCCTTTCGAATAAACTAGCAGTAGATGTTCGTGACTTTAGAAATAAGACTGTGCTCACTGAAAGGAAAATCCCCCCATTCTACTATAGTGCATATATCCTAGATACCTTATGTTTCAATTCTAAATTCCCTGTTCTTGGTTGGAGGTGGACTGCACAGGACCCCTCGCCCATTCATATATATCACCGAAAGTTGTGGAAGTCGTCCTATAAAAACCACTTGTATCAGATCTGTAATGGCTTTATGTTTCCCATTTATTATTCCATTTTTGATAAGCCCATTTCAAAGATTTCCTACCAAGCCTCCTTTGATTTGCCAGCAGTGGCTAGTTGGTTTGGAGAAGAGCATTTTACCTATATCAGAGTTTACGGTAGCCAAGCCAATCCACATGTTCTCCCTTTATATGTTCCAGATAAATTGCTAGCAAGAGAAATTGCATATCAGATTACGACTGAGAGTACTACACAGACTCTCAAAAAGGAAAAGAAAAGAGGCTGGCCCACTTTTCCCTTAAGGTGTGGTGTCTTTACCCTGCATGATCTCAAACATGCAGAGAAGGAGGCCACAAAGATTCAATCTTTAGCTCTGGCTACAATCCCAAATAGGGCATTTGATCCGAAATTAGTCGCCCACGCCGCGTTAGAACACGCCAAATTAACAACGTTTGAGCATCAAGAAGATATGTTCGATGACCTGTTCACTTCAACTGAAACAATAGGTCAAGCTAAAGAACTCGCTAGGATGAAATACAATGATGAAGGGTTAACTGAGTTTAATAAACTTAGAGAGCAGAGGTTGCAAACTCTGCCTCTAGATTTATTAGCGACAACCCCAGCGACGTCATCAAGCGAGCCTGGTTGGCAACAGACAAAGGAACCTCCCGCTATAACAAAAGATCACAATAAGGAGCGGGAGGAACAATAGAGGAAAGAACAAGAGGAAAAGCAGAAGAAGGAGCAGGAAGAACGACTAAAGAAAGAGCATGATGATAAACAGCAAAGGGAACAAGAGGAACAACAGAAGAAAAAGCAGGAACAAGTACAGAAGGAGTCTCAAACTAAATCGACCACCACCGATGCCAACATAGATACTACCACAGACCCTGAATTGCTACAGGAATGGTAGCAGTTCGATTCTATCATCAGTGGAGGAAAAGGCTTAAAAAGTACAGACACTCCTAAGACCAGTGATATGCAAGATGATACTTCATCTCAGGTTCTAAGTGGAACCAGCGGCCCACCTAAATCTAAAGACATTGAGATAATTCTGAAAGAACCCACCGATCAAATCATTCTACAAGTAGAAGATATTCCTCCATTGGATGTTTTCTACAGCCCGAGGCATAGAGCAGTTGTAAAGTGATCAAGGAAAAGACGAAGGATTGATCAACCTTCTATCTTTCCAGAGCAAGCTATCACGGGTAATGTAGTATGGAAGGAGAAATTGGACCCCTCCGACGATTTAACAAAGTTGTCACAATATGCTGGAGCCTATTAAGCAACAATAATCGACAAAGCATCGGAGTTAAGTCTTTTATTAAAGAATAAGGACCAAGAACTCTCCACATTACAGACAGAATTGGCCGAGACAAAGCAGAGAGCAGCGCAAACAGAGGAGCAGTTGGTGTCACAACAGTAGAGGGCAGCGCAAGCAGAAGAGCAGTTGTCGGTGCAACAACAAATGAATAAACAATTGACCCAGTAATTGGAAGCGGAGAAGAAAAGGATCGATCAAAATGCGATCCAGAAACAGAATGAATTAACAGAGGCATTGGAAAAGTTGAAAACAACGAACGAGCAAATGATGAAAACCAAGGATGAGCAAATCGCTCAAATAACATCGCAGCTAGAAAAGTTAAAGGGAGCTTCGCAGGTGACAGAGTTCAGAAAAGAAGCATCATTGATAAACAATGCGTTAATATCTCAAATTAAACTCGTATGTCAACAGATCGCTCAAGCGAAGCCCCTGTGTGAATTAACTACATTCATAAATGAGCAGGTAGAAAAAGCTAGGGATGATTTAAAATAAGCCGATGAGGCTATTACTGCACATCTTGAATGGCAAGATTCGAATTCGGGAAAAACAGCTAATTTTCCCAGGATACTTGAAGTTCATAAAGATATACTTTTCACAGAATGGCACACTCAGGTGTTGAAAGCAGAGAGAGCAGCTTCAAGATGTAGATCAACTTCTAGCAATTTAGTTGATTTAGTTAACAACACTCTCTACTTACCAAATATGATTTCCCAGTGTACACCAAGAAAGATTACAACAAAAAATGCATTGGAACAATCATGTTATCCTTAGTTAGAAGAAAGAGGAAGATTAATCGTCGAGATTAATAGTTTAAACATGGAAGCGTATTGGCACTTCCTAGTTAAACCACATACACAAAGAGCCGCCCTGAAATGTTTAACAGATGCCATCGAGTGTATGATTTCCGACATTCAAGATGCCACCTATGCTGCCCAACTCAGTTCGCGCCTCAACAAACCTCCAGAAATTGAGCCAATGCTTGCAATTAATCAGCTCAGATTCAAAGGAAAGCAGCCGACTCAATGAATCACTGTCCAGCTTGCCAGATTGCTAGCCAAAATAGGAACAAAAGTTATTGATATCAGTTTAGTAGCATTTATGTTTAATAGATATTTAGATTAGTATTGTATTTATAGACCCTTTCATGTTTTTAGAAAGGGTCGTAAAATTTTGTAAGAGACTTAACAAACTGAAGTTTGCACTACTGTGCTTCAGCCCATATTCTTTTATGAAACTCGACCAGTTGTTCTTATTTTAATGAGGAAATTTATTTATAGAATTGTGCACTATTGTCGTTGATTGAAGAATGTTTTTTGCGTTAAGAGAAGAACTACACATAGCGATTGATATCTGGGAGTGTCACGCAGCTCATATGGTATTTCTATCTATGTCTGAAGTCATTCTGCTTATATGAATTGTTATGTAATTATTCTTGCTATCATTGATTATATGCATGCGCTATAATAGCAGATCTTATTCATTCCACTATTGGGTGTTTAATGATGTGCCTTTACTTTTAATCATGTGTATGATGATGATATAGATGTTTAAAGTGTAGTAATTTCGCCTTTATCGCTCTGCTTAACTATTTAAGTACAACAATCTTAAATGATTTAATATCTATGTTGTGAAGATACAGTCATCTATATG
Source organism: Pinus taeda (assembly GCA_000404065.3). Classification (NCBI taxonomy): domain Eukaryota; kingdom Viridiplantae; phylum Streptophyta; class Pinopsida; order Pinales; family Pinaceae; genus Pinus; species Pinus taeda. Next base: position 104,286 of record APFE031193536.1, on the reverse strand, counting down.
CTTGTCTTTTAGACATAGAACATCAAGTGCTACACTTTAGAGCCCAATAGATTCCCGGGATAGTTTCATCTCTTTATATTTCTGTCAATAGTTTTAGCCTTTCGCTTACCGCTAGTGTTATCTATAAATCATCTACTCATCCCATTTATCTATTTCTGGGAAACTGGTCCCATTATCCCCAGTCGGAGCCACTACCCCAAACGGAAAATGAGCTGCACTAAGGTCCGGACCGGGTGGTTTCCCCAATGTTGTTGCAGTGATTTTCGAGGCATCAACAAGACCTCAAATCTAGTTTCATCCATCCGGGAAGCGATATATTAAGGGATATAAAGACATCAAATGTACAAAGAAGCTGCACAGATGGTAATCCGAACCAAGGATGATGACTTTATATTTGAAGAATCACCAGTTTGCATATGTAGACGATTATCTTTTCTATGTACATGAAATGAATTTATAAATTTGAGCATGGGAATGCCCGCCTCAGCTAGATCATGAAAATTATATTATGATTGTGTACTTTATTGTATCTTATACAGGTCAACTTCCAGTTCTAAACCTCAGATCCTCATGATAAAGCATTTCACCCAACATCAAAGATTTAAGACTTCATGCTTTAGGGGGCAACTGTTATAGACATATTTGGGCACTTCAACCCCAATCTCATATGTCGATAAACTAGGGCTCTTCAATCCCTAAAAGTGTTGTTTCATACCCTAAAAGAACATGGTAAATTGATTACGTCATTCCCCAAAAGTTCCACCTGGAAAACCATCCATAATTGGCTTAAACTGGACCATACTGACTGCTCCACTGTGCGATGCATACTGACTGCTCCACTGTGCGATGCATACTGACTTCTACACTAGTCAGGCGCGATGCATAGTGATAAGGCCTTCTGTAGGGTGCGATGAGCGAGGATGGAAAAATGTCCGAGATAGTTTGCTAAGTGGATTCTCAGGGAATCTTTTAGAGACTTCTGCTATGACACTTGCCTCTTTGAATTCTCCCAAGGATGAGTAAGAGATCTAAGAAATCTCCAAGTGGAAGCAATAGCAGGTGTAGTGGGAATATTTGACATAGGTTGGATTGCTTGCATTGAATATACAACCCTTGGTTGCTGTGGTAGCATTGGTACCCAACCACTGGATCTAATTCCAGTTTGACCTAAATTTTGTTGTAAACTCTCCTATGGTTTTTCCCGAGGAGGGAACGATGAAAAATCATACTTCCCTCCATATGGGCACAGTCCAGTGTTCAAACGATATATCGGTCTTTGAATACTACTCTGCCCAAATTGAAACTAACATATAGGATCAATTTGTTGAGTTTAAACATAATATATACCAGATGGGACTCTGGATGAATAAATAGGAGTAGACCATGTTGTTGAAACAGCCCCTGAGTGGACTCTAGCTAGTGATTGATAACTAGCTAGGACAGATGGTATACCAGCAAACATTGTAGGAATGGCAGCGGGAAGTTCTGCCATAGCTGTATTTGATGACACAGTCTTAGATGTTGATGGTTTCTCAAACATGTTTAGTCTATCGAAAACATTTCCTAGCGATTTCATAGGAACTTGTGATGAAGGATGATTAAAAGAATCAAACTCAGGAGTAGAAGGATACAAATGAATCCCAGTTCCAAAATGTAACGGGGTACTCATGGAGGATCCTCTACTATCTCCTCTATAACAATCAGACCAAGTGGAAGAGGTAGACCATTAGGTCTATAAAATATTTCTAGAACTGAAGAGGTTATATATTCTGCAGTGACAGATATTGGAGGGGTGACACTTTCTGAATTCTGGACTTCAACTTCCAGATGTTGAGGTAATTGAACTTCAGTGTCTGGATCAAATCTAGGTGGAGTTTTTCCAAGTAACTGTGAAACTTCCTCTCTACAGGAAGATGTACCAGAAATGATCAGAGTAACTGTAGTCTTTGATGATGTTGAAACAAAAGTTTCAAATAAACCAGATAAATTGGACTCAGTTAAATGAGATTGTTTTGTCCGGAATGGCTTCGTCTCCAGAGTCAAAGACGGTTGACTCCCTAGTCTCCGCGAATGATAGGGTTTTGATTGACTTTCTTCCATGATTGCGGATTACTTGATCAACTCAAAATTAAAGGGAAAATGAAGTTATTCCGAATTAATAAATTTTAATGACTCTTTGACACAACTTTACTTTTTCAACTTTTAAGAGTTGAGAAAAAGCTAAAGATGACTCCAGTCACCTTCAATTTTTAATGAGCCTGAAGTGACAAGTGTTCAGATGGACCTTTTCTTTTAAAGAGTAAAGAAGGAACGAAAGTGACTAATCTAGAAAATCCAGACAAAGGGATTACCAAACCAATTGCAAAACTGCAATACACACCTTGGTGATAAATTAAAGAGAAATTACTAAGGACATATGTATGGTAGTCAATCTTCCCAAATATTGTGTTTAGAGCATTGCGATCGATAGGGTGGCAGACACAACTTCCTATGGATAAGGGATATAAGCCTATTGTGGTCTCCCAATATATTCTCGACGGTACGGGGAGCACAATTCCATGCTAGCACTTTTTGTATCAAGGAGGAGGAATAACCCAACCATTGATGAAAACGATAGTTACTAGTCTTTACGACGCCAGAACATGTCTCTAGCCTAGACCTCTAGATGTGTTGCGTTAGGTTCCAAAGCATTGTTAGGTTCATTGAGATTTATTTTAGAGTTGATATTGTTTAAAGTTTTCCTTTTAATGGTTTACCGCATGATCTTGATTTGAAATTCCTAAAGATGCAATCTACAATGATAAACAATCATTGTTTATTTTGATCAATGAAAATCCTAGCTACTAGGGAAATAAAATTATGATTCTTTCAAACAAAGAGAAAAAATCACACACTAATGCACTTTCCTAAATCATTTTTCGCACACAAACTAAATGCAAATGAAAGTGCATGGATTTGTTTTTCATTTTTATTAATGTGAAAAATGCCAAAAAGGAAAAACAAATGTAGCAAAGATCTGAAATATTTCTTTCAAAATGACATTTTGGCAGTTTCTTTTTTAAAATAGATAGGAAGACTAAACGACACTTTTCAATTTCGAATAGTAAATGCTTTCGACACTTCGAATATCAACAAATCAAATCAAATACATGACAAAAGGTTTAATCAACTATCCAAGGAAGGAAGAATCCACGACACTTCTCTCTTTGATACAAAACGACAATTACGACACTTTTCGTACCAAAACAACAGTTCAATTTAAGCAACTTTTCGACAAAGGATTGTAAATGATCGATAAATACATAAGAACATTTACTAATCCTAATCAATGGAGGCTGGAATATTGTAATTTGCAAGGAAATGTTGATAGTTTTTATTTGAGGAAGAGCATTGTATTGTTGGTGTGATCTTGCTATTTTATGAGGTGAAGAGGGATTGATGTTGGGAGGATGATGCTAGATCAGACAACTGGGTTGTAATTCTCCCTTCTATTTAATAAAGTTCTTCAAGTTTTGTTCCATATAACAGTGCAATTATGAATGTTATTATTTTTCACTGCCGTTGTATGTTCATTATATTTCTGATTATGTAATGATTATGATATAATAGATCAAGATGTTTTGATGGTTCTTTGCTACTGTGTTTCTATAGGTACTATCCAAGCGGGATAAGTATGGAGATGAGTTGCAAGCTCTGTTCAGGGGGATAGAGATCATGCAAGGAGCTGAGCGGAAGATCCAAGTTGGTTCCTTTGTCTTTCTCTTATCTATTATACATAGAACAAACCATGAATTGCTTTAAATTGTTGTTTCTAGGGTAGCTGCCAAACCTAGAGGGCTAGTCGATTGAAAAGACACTAGTTTTCCCAGAAATAGTATCTAGTGAACAATGACTTGAGGGAAGGTATTAGACTTCCATTCCTAGCTTGGGGGAGGATATAAGAGATATTATATTTCCTTTGTACTTATCAATGATGCCTTGCATATAGAGAAGAATAACCTCATTAAACTCATTATTTTATCATGATGACAGAACCTTGGTTAATAACATATATTGTAGAAGGATTTATCAATATACCCATTGGTCTCTTATAACCATTTGGAGATGCTCTCTATTTTTTTATTTATGTGTTTAGCACCCATGATGATGGCATCCCTTGAGTGTTAAGGATTCCAAACATCCAAAAGAGATAAACTTGGGATTTTTCACTAGACTCTTCAATCTATAGAACCAATGGCCAAGGTATCCATCCAATTTATGATAACCACACCATAAACTATCTCCAAAACTATGGATATTGTTAGATAACAATGGATAAAATCGGTTTATGGGTGAATCAATTTTCAAGGAGAAACTTTTCACATGAGGTTAGAAAACATTAAAAGAAAATTGAATATGCACAATTTCCCTATATGTGCAATTTCTGTATATGCAAAATTTATGCATAACCCAACTTCCGTATATGTGCATATCTTCTATATATGTGAATTTTTCTGTATATGTGCATATCTTTTCTATATGTGAAACTTTCGTATATGCACATATACAAATGCTATGCATATACATAAGTTGTGTACAACTTATATAATATGTATATACGATAGTCTCCATATATGCATAGCTTCTGTATATGTGCAACTTATGCATATGCGCATATCCTCCATATATGCATAACTTCTATATATGTGCATATCTTTTGTATATGTGCATCTACCATATATGCACATCTACTGTATATGCACAAGTTTTAGATATGCGCATATATCATGAACAAGCGTATATATGGAAGATATGGACATATACGGAAGTTGTGAATATATAAAATACATGCACATATATGGAAGTAGATGTATATATACAGAAGTTACGCATATACATAATTTATGCCCAACTTCAACGACTATATATGTGCAACCTCCATATATGAGCAATTTTCGTATTATGCACAACTTTTGTATATGCACATATATAGAAGTTGCACCTATATAGAGGCTAAATTGTTGCACAACTTTTTTATATGTGCATATCTTCTATATATGCATAGATTTTGTATATGCACATATCTTCTGTATATGTGCAACTTCTGTAAATACGTTCCATATATGCACAACTTATGTATATGAACATATACGGAAGCTACACATATACAGAAGCAATGTGCAACTTTCATAATATGCATACATAACAACCTCCATATATGCACAAGTTACATATATACGTAACTTCTGTATATGCACATATATTTTGTATATGTACATCTTCTACATATCTGCAACTTCCATATATGCTCATATATGAAAAATATGCACATATACAGAAAATGCACATATATGAAAGTTTCACATATATGAAAGACACACATATATACGAAATATCTGCATATACGAAAGTCACACAACTTCTATATATGCACATATTTTATATCCCATATCTTTCATATGTACGAAACTTTTGTATATGTGTATATACAACAGTTGTGCACACACGGAAGATATGCGCATATACAAAGGTTGAAGTTGCACATATATGGAAGTTGTGCATATACATACGATATGCATGTATATGAAATATGTGCATATAGGGAAGTCACATAATTTTTATATATGTGCATCTTTTGTAATGCATATTTTCCATATATGCAAAACTTCTATATGTTTTCATATCTTCTTTATATGTACAACTTCCATATATGTGCATATACAAAAGTTGCACATACACAAAAATTGCACATATATGAAAGATATGTGAATATGTAGAAGTTATGCGCATATACAGAAGTTTTGAATATACAGAATATTTACTTGCAAACCGTGTATGAAATTATTTGAATCACATAGCCTTCTCTACTCTTTGAGCACTAAGTGACTTTTAGTGCTAGGGGAATTACTAAGAAAATATGATAAGGGAGGCCTATCCTAACTTTCCTTTTGTGGCTCTTAACATAGAAGAAATGTTTTCCATGTGAGACATATAGATGGAACATCCTACATATTAAACATGTGTACCTAGAGTGACATCATGGCATTGATTAAAATGTAAACTCCACTTACACATGTTTAATATGTAGGATGAACCATCTACATGTCTTACATGGAAGACATTTCTTCTTACATGGAAGACAAAATTCTTTAATTCTCCCTCATGTTACATTGGTCATCATAATAAGAGGTGGTGGTGGAAACTAGAGCCATCCTAACAATCATCAAAAAAAGAATACACTACCAAATTTCCTCTATGGTACAAAGGGATATTGTTAAAATGTATGGTTCTATGATTTTTTGTGGATTTGATTAGACATATTATGTGACAAGAAATGATTTAGAACATAGTGCTAGTTTCTATTGATATCAAATATCTTTTTCTAGAGAATAACCATAACCATTTTAATCATACAAAAAATATTTTTACTTCTCAAATGATTTACGAGAAACAATAAATTTTCTCATACATAATTCCTCTGAACTATCATTGAAAGAGTCAAAACATTGTCTTACAATTTTTTATGTAGCTCTACCAACTTCTTCAGTAAGGGACCCATAAGGACCTCAATATTCAGTATTATTGCATCTTAGACCTAGATAATAGAAGAAAGAAATGAAAACTTGTGATGTCAAGATGAAATTACTTAAAAAAAACAAATAAGAAAAATGAACTTGAGAAAACAAATGCATTTCTTCCATAGGTAAAAAAAAAGGTTTTTTTCCAAAGCATAACACCTTTAATATAGTCTTGGTTTCCATGATCAATGTTAAGCCAATGTAGGATTGAATTGACAAGCACAAAGACCATTTCATGAATGGATTTTAGATTTTTCATGGTGATTTTTTAAAGCTCTATTAACATTCAACATTTCTTAAACAATGGGATGAAAAACAATGATTTCCCTTGATTTCCAACTTTAAACCCATGAGAAAATTAACTATGGGAAAATGCATGGAAATCCTCTGTGTTTGGAATCGAGAGGCACCATTGTGGTCATTAACGAATCATCTGGACAATCACAGTTTGTTTTCAATGGTACTACCTTCCAAGATATAACATTGGATCCTTGTAGAGGCACATATATGCTCAATGCTAGATTCATGTATTCTTTGTTTCGAGGGAATTCATCTTCTTTATATGTCATATGAGACCAGTAGATGAATTTAAAAAATGGTTTGCAATCTTTTTATTTCCATGGAGCATAATAGCGGGATGCACTTATTGGGCATATATCCATTAAGCACGCATCTATGAGATGCACTTGGGCATACTAGGCATAGTTCGACCATAGCCATATGATTGTTTGTTGACATTTCTATTAGTTCCATTACCATAGCCCAAGTTTCTAACCTTGTTCCCTTCAACTATATATTTCTAGTATCATTCTACCTTTTCCCCTTCCTATATATGAAATTTACATTTTGTGTTTCAAATGCTAAAGATATTTTCATTGTTTTCTTTTAAGAACTTAATAAACACTTTATATATAATTTATATAGTTACTTTGATGGAGACATGAATTTATTTCCCTGTTTGTTACATTTCTCTATAGATATACTATTAGAAATTAATATGTTTTTTCTTATTCAAGTAATGCTAATCAAGTAACAATGTATATATAATATTTTGTAATATTCTAATCAATTAAAAGAATTAATAAACTGTTATTGATATTTTAAATCTTAAAAATGTAATATTGTAACACCCTCCTCCCACATCCACCCAAGTAACCATGCCAACTGGGGTAAACATGAGACAAGATGCTATTATGATTAGATTTGACCTCCTAGGTAACCTTAAGGAAGTGGAATCGATGGAACATGACATGAAACCATCCAACACCATCAATAGAACCCTTAAGAGACAAGTCAGGCACTATGACATCCTATCCCTAAGTCCCACTGTTGCTCTGGACAATTTAGGGCTCAGTTGCTCTCATGCTATGCGAAACAGAGCGATCACATACCTAAATTCTCTCTCATAGGCCTACCTTCCAACCACTATGGTCAAAACTTGTTAGATTTGTGCCAGGCACTCCAAGATTTGAGCCACTTTTTCAGGCCCATACCACTACCTAGAATGAAATAAAAGCTCAGAATTAAGTAAATTACAGGGAAACAATGAAGCAAAATTAAATAGTTGATCAAGGTCTTAACTAGACCCCTACTAGCCATGACACACATTTCATCAAACATATCATCGACATGCAACCTACAGGTGTAAACAAAAGAGTTAAGTGTAGGATCTCTTACTTATCTGAGACTCGCCATGAACCATTGTTTCCTCATGTCATTTGTTTCCTTATCACTTATTAGGTCATAGATACAATATCTATTCAAATATAGGTGAAAACATGCTGAGGACCAAACTTAGCTGCTACCATAAAATGAACATATAACCAGCATAATAGAAACAAAATTACAATAGACATATCAGCCATCAAAATCCATATATACACTGGTACATTTACATCTAAAAATCAATGGAATAAATTTCTTATTAATAAATGTTATGAAGTGACTGGATATGGGACTACCACATTCCACCCGACCATAGAATGGCTGAGGAAATCTCTCTTCATCCATTCACCCCCGTGCCATATTCCAAGCATGAATGTGGGACTCAAACCAAAATAAATCAACTAGGGCATACCGAGGCTAAACCACCTCATTGTCATCAATAGAAACCAGGACTTACCATAATCTATCGCAGATTACTAGGCAACACAATGAACACATCATAATAGGCTTTACCATGATCTCCACCCAATCACTAGGCCAAACAAGCATGATTGCCACCAGATTTCTCCACCTACAGCATGAGGAATTTTCTTGTCTCCTGGTCTCTCACACTTTACCACAATCCAAACTAGGATCACTATGCCCTAAACCAAGACCCACTCTCCAAGCTTTATCGCATATCCCAAACCCAGGATTACTAGGTCCAATGGAGGGCGAACCACCTCTAGGCTTTACCATATATCGTACCATTCACCAGTGAGGATTCCTAGGCCATCCAAGGAAACAAAAAATTTGGCTTTACCACAACCAACTGTTTGGTTCAGGGGTTACTAGGCCATGTGTTCTACCATTTCAGAAATCCACCTCACTTAGCTTCAAGTCCATCTAGAAATCTAGCTCAACCAAACATGAGAATCCCATCACACCATGGCTATCCGGAAATGAAAAGGTTATGCTAAAAAACACTATCACACCTGACAAAACCCATGCCATGATAGAGAAGAACCACATGCAATGCCATGCATGCTAATATAGCATGGAAAATATACATGCAAATCAATTGCTGCAATGAAGCCTATTGTAGTTTCTTGATCCTGCCTTTCCCTGCTTGATCTTTCCTTTCCCTGCTTGATCCTTGCTTCCTCTTGCCTTATTTTCCTTTCTTACTCCAATGCCAAAGTGCTCCAGGGAACTCTAAGTGTCCAAGTGTATGAGAGAGAAAGAGAACAATGAAATAACTCCAAAGATAAATTGAGAAAAGGTGACCAACTGATCCTGATAAGCCATTTAATGAATGAGGCCTCTATTTTCTTTATTTTCCATTATTTTCTTTAATTTTCCACCTCACATGCAACTTGTGACATTTCACCTCCCTTTTCTCCTAATTTCAATTACTTTCATAAATAAATGTGCTAAAATGCCTTTCAATGCCTTGGCCATTGCCTTTGTCAATTTCCTTAGAAATAAACAACCAAATGAACAACCCCTAGGATGTCTTGCCCAACATTCATCTTGGAATAAGTGTCCCATTCATCTGTGGTTAATTTTTTAACTTTATTACATGGAATTTTCATTAGGGCTATTACATAACCCTCCCCCTTGGGGGACATCATCCTCGGTGTTAAATCACACATATACCTCAGCAACATGCTGAAAGAAGACATACTACTCATAGAGCTTTATAACATAGCTTGATGTAGTATTTACAATGAACGATCTACTCAAGTGAAAAGAAAATCATGACAATATGACAACATACAACATAGTGGATCTTTATAACACTACTCATTATGGTATTTACAATGACCATCCTGCTAAGTGCCAACTCATATAACATCATAACGTAATGATAACATAACCATATGATAGCATAATAACATGACACCCATATTGCATAGTGGAGCTTTATAACATAGTTCATTATGCCATTTACATCCATACACGGGTGTACATATAGCAAGATCATCAAAATATAGATACCAAAACATATGCCAAATCATATACCAAAGCATATATCAAAACATATACTAAACTTCATATAACATATATCAAAACATCATCAAGCATATATCAACCATCATAAAGCATATATCGATCACCATATATCATATACTAAATCAACATAAAGAAAATACTAAACTACCATAACCAATGACCAAACCACCACATGAAGGCTGCTTTCCCTCAACTAGAAACAAGGAAGGATACATGACCTGCATCTAATCCACCATCTCCCATGTAGCTCCATTCGGCCCAAAGTGTTTCCATTGCACTTTAACTTGCTCAATTGCTCACTTCCAAAGCATGAGCACCTTTTTCTGCCATATACATTGAGGCTCTGGTTGGAATTCTCCATCTGGTTCCATCTGCAATAAAAAATAGTCAATTACATGATCAACATCCATAACATACTTTTTGAGCAAATATACATGGAAAACATCATGGACTTTCACTGCCGGAGGTAGTGCAAGTCAATAAGCTACTGGCCCAATCCTCTCAATGATACTGAAGGGTCCACAAAACCATGGTGCCATCTTGGTACATGATCCAATCTGCAAGGAGATCTTATTCAGTTTGATGTGCAAGTACACCTGTTCCCCAGTCATGAACTCCTTGAACAACCTATTGATATTAGCATAGCTCTTTTGCCTATCTTGTGTTTCCTTGAGATTTTTTTTTATTACCTGCATCTCATGTTCCATGTTTGCCAACATATCTAGTCCAATCAATACTCTACTAATTGAATCACTCTAACTAATGGGAGTGGTACAACTCCACCCATACAATGCCTTAAAAGGACTCATCCTCTCTGACTCCTAATAGTTGTTGTTGTACTCAAACTCGACCAAATGGAGATACTCTTCCCAATTGCACTTTTGATGCATCATGTACATCATCAACATGTCCTCTAATATCCTATCGACCTCTCTCTCTATCCATCTATCTGTGGATGATAAGCTGTGTTGAAGGCCAACTATGTGCTCAAACATACAAATAACGCCTTCTAAAAGATCGAAGTGAACTTCACATCCCTGTCTGACACAATATTCATTGGAACACTATCTAGTCTAACCATGTTTCAAATGAATACATGTGCCACATCACTAGCTGAGTACGTAGACCTCACCGAAATGAAGTGTGTGACCTTTGTCATCTTGTCCACAATGACCATGATGGAATCATGTTGCTTCACTGTCTTTGGAAACCCTGTGACAAAATCTCTGGAAATAACCTCCCATTTCCATTCTAGAATTGCAATCATCTATATCAATCACCTAGATGCTTACACTCTACCTTCACTCACTGACAATCGAAGCATCTAGCCACAAAATTTTCTACATCTTCAAATTCGTCTAATAATAATATCTCTTCATTGCAGTCAATGTATTTTGATAACCTGGGTGACCTATATATGGTTTCACATGAAACTCCCTCAAGATCACCTTCTTGACCTCATTGTTATCCAGTACATATATCCTGTCTTAGAACTTGACCAATCCATCTGTTGTAAGACAGTAATCCATACCATGTGCACTTACACATCTACTTGTACTACTATCTATACCTACACTTATACCTGTACCACTACCAGCATCCTGCTATAACTAATGCACAATCTCCATGTACCTGACATCATGTTTTCCTGCCTGCAAGATCCTATCTTGTAAGTCTATCCCATAGGAGCTCATAGCTGCCAAGTGATGCACCTATACCCGTGCATTGAGAGCATCTGCCACCATGTTATCTTTATCCTTGATGTACCTGATCTCAAAGTCAAACTCATTGATCGTGTCCAACCATCTAGCCTACCTTGCATTTAGATTTGTCTGGTCAAACAAATACCTCAACCCAATGTGATCAATCATAAGCACAAACCACCTACCAAGAAGATAGTTCCTCCATATCTTCAATGCATGTATAATTGCTGCTAACTCAAGATCATGTGTCGAGTAGTTTTCCTCATGCTTTTTTAGTTTTCGGGACAAATAACATACCACATGTACATCCTATATAATGACTCCACCAAGCCCTCCCTTGCAAGCATTTGTACACACTATAAACTCTTTGTCTGGATCTACAATATGTAGCACTGGTGCATGTGTCAGCAACTGCCTGAGCTACTCAAAGCTATCCATACACTGCTTAGTCCATTCAAACTTCTTAGCTTTCCTTTGCAATTATGTAATGGGATAAGAAATATGTGACAAGTTCCTAATGAACCTCCTGTAATAGCTTGCTAGACCCATGAAATATCTCACCTAAGCCACACTTTTTGGAGCTACCCACTTCATGATGGCCCTTATCTTCTCTGAATCTACTGCGATGCCCTCCTTGGAGACAACATGTCACAATTGGTGAACCTCAATCTAAAAGAAACTACACTTGTGGAGCTTAGCATACAACTGATTCTCTCTCAACAAACTCAACACTGCTGCTAAATTCTTGGCTTGTTCTTCCTCATTTTTAGAATATACCAGTATATCATCAATGAACACAATAACAAACTTATACAAATATGGATACAACACACTATTCATTAGACACATGAATGTAGTTGGAGCATTAGTTAAGACAAATGGAACAACAACAAACTGATAATTCTCATACCTAGTCCTAAACGTAGTCTTTTATATATCCTCCTCTTTGATCCATACATGATGGTATTCACATCTCAAGTCAATCTTTCAGAATGTTTTTTCTCCCTTTAGCTCATTGAACAAGTCATAAATCCTTGGCAATGGGTACCTGTTCTTGATAGTCACTTTGTTCAGTTTCCTGTAATCAACGCATAATTTGAGGGTACCATCTTTCTTCTTCACAAACAAGACCGGCCCCAAGGTGATACACTTGGCCTAATCTATCCCTTGTCCAACATTTCCTTGTTCTACAATTTTGACTCAACCAAATCATGCATGCTCATCCTATGAGGTGCTTTCAATGCTGGAGATTCCCTTGACACTAACTCAATAGAAAAGTCTATCTCCCTATTCAATGGAAACTCTATAATGTCCTCAAGAAATACATGCTGAAACTGCTGGAAAAATGGATACCTTTTCAACACATCTGCATTCTCGACCTCCTTACCCTTATCACTCGAAATGTGTACTGCAAATAACTTGCACCCCTTCCTGTGGCTACACTTTTCTTGCATAGTTGTCACCATCCTAACTGATGTAGCTTTCTTCTTAGCCTACAAGACTCTTTGTTATCCATTGTCATCAACACACTCAATAGCTTTGTCATAGTATTCAACCTTGGTTCTATGAAGATACAACCAATCCATGCCCAATAACATATTGTATGAACCTAATGGTAATACATTCAAATGTGTTGTTGTAGGCATGCCACTTAAGTCAAATGTGCAAGATTTTACCCGGTGATGAACTCGCCTCTTTGTACCTGTAGCCAAAGGCACTCACCAATATTCTTCAAGAAAATCCTTATTCAAACCACACTTATCTGCCAAGTTAGGACTAACATAGCTATAGTTAGATCCGGGGTCAATAAAAATAGAAATAACTTGATCACAAAGCTTACCGTCCATCTCAATGATAGATGCTTGGTGTTGTGCATGCCTATTTTCCACTACTGCATAGATGCATGGAATACTCTGACCAACATCCACAATAGTCTACACCTCCTATATACTGTATATCCAAGGCCTACCTCCTTTATTCTATGGAAAATCCCTCTTAAGGTGTTCCTTTCCACATGTCCAACCCTCCAACCAACCAGTACCAACACCTCTATGTTGCTGCTGCAACTCGTGTCCATGTATAGTTGCATTAAATCTCTTTTATTGTTCCAATTTCTCTTTCTCATCTCCATACGAAGGCCTTGTCCTCTTAGGATTCCATTTACCATTTCCTTTATCCCTTCCTTTCCATCCATCCTGAGATTTATTCTTACACTTTGATTGTTCATAGAAATGATTCAGTTTCCCAATAACTTCCTGAAGTGACTGAGGCTCATCATACTGAATCTAATCTCTAAATGCTAATGGAAAACCACTAAAAAAATCTCTTAACTTTATCCTTCTCATCAGTAAGATACGGTGCATACCTTAATAGTTCCAGAAACTTGGTCATGTATTCTTCATCCATCATTGATCCCATCTTTAGCTCATAGGATTTTTTTGCCTTACTATCATAGTACCTTTATGACAATTACTTCTTCCTAAAAATCCTCTTGGATTCCCATGAGCTCAAGTCATATGTCCTGATGTGATCCAGGTGGATGTTGGTGGCCACCCACCTATCCCATTTGGACCCCCGCAACTGTCTCTTTCAGTTTTTCAGTTTCCGTAAATGTAGCACAATTTACTATTTTTAGCAGTTTTTTCGGGTCC